>JAPYYZ010004188.1:0-10809 GCA_030522705.1 Eretmocerus eremicus
ACCCTTTGAGAATTCTTTGAGAACATCCGCGAGAATACTCGGAGGTTCTCAAAGTATTCTCAGGGTATTCTCTGAGAATAATAGAGCTTGCTGGGTTTGGATTCATAATGAAGAATGTTTGATTAACTAACATGGACCGTCCGAAGCAGTGGAGGTTTCGGTTGCAGTGGTACTTTGGAAACGATCTCAAGCAATTGATTTTTGATATTCGAAGATGACATCCGATGGAGATTTCAAGACTCCTAAAGAACTACTTGCACTCAATATCTATGACTCAGAGTACACGGGTAAAAAAGGAGAATACGTGAATCATGTTCCGAAAAGGTTGCTTACACTCTTTGAACTACGATATTCTTCTTCTGTTTCATGAAATACGCGTTTCATGAATTGGAATAGCGAACAACTGAATTATCATCAGGCAATCATGAGTTTTCTGAGCATTGACGCCAACTCTGGGTCTCAAAATGAATTACAATCAATAGCTGGTACGACTTCCTCGGAATCCGACTTTGTAGATGAACAACCCAAAAATTTTTTGATAAGCGAGGGAATACTTCAAAGAAAATTCTCACTAAGTTTCATGCAGATCCTTTCATAGAGATTTTTGTATGAGGCCTGTCAATTTTGGCATTCCTGAGAGCATGCCCTTCTTGAAGTAGCCCTCACTCTGAAGCCCCCGAGCCGATTTGAACGTTTAGAAATGGGGGATGTAATTATTCTTGAGTGAGAAAAAACTAGCTGAGGTAGATTAAAAGATATTGAGATGGCTCATAATAGCAGCCATTTTGAGACAAGTAGAGAATCGTTTCACGGTTCCAGCCACCAGATGAGCGGATTCAACTTTTGAGCTGGGGTCAAATTTTTTTCTGAAAGTTAACGCAAATGCCACTCTGTAAACCCTTCTAGAATGTTCTCAGCCAATTGTGTGATCTTTTGGAGGAGAGTTTGAAGAGGCCGTTATTGGAACTCCAAGAAGTTCCCTTGGCGACCCAAAATTACTCTCTCAGCTGAAACTCGGGGGACATGTTGTTCCTAGTAATTACTTCCGTATAAAAAGTCGGAGAAAAGAACCGTGGCGGTAAACAATGGGGCAGAAAAAATTTTTTCGGGGCAAAACTCGCCACCACGCGAAATTTGGACCGATCGGCGTGATTCAACCGGGATCCTCTTTGTATTTGATGGCACTGCAAGCTGTTCATACGCCAACTCCGATTAGGAGGACTTTTATGTCTTCAAATCTTGATAGAAGTCGAATCAGGAATTGATTAAGAAATAGTGATGGTGTTCTACGCTCAAATATAAGATGTTCCTAGTATTTTCAGAATTTTTTTGGTGGATAAGGAGAAATAGTCAAACGTTCCATGAGGAAAATCCCATGTTATTGAAATGTGAGAAAACTCCGTGGCTCTACAGACTCTATCAGAAAACGTTTTTTCGCTGATATCGGAACTGATTTCTCGTCCTTTAGTCACACTAAAACGTACTAACCGTTGCAGAAGTCGAAAAAAATATGAGGAAATAAGAGCCACCCTAATATATATATATACACACAGACACACAGACACACACACACACACACACACACACACACAGAGGAAATTCTGTAGCAAACTGGACAAAACTGTCACCAGGGAGGTCTGGAAGAGATTACAAAAAGTTTTCCTCGGTTACACCATGATGACATAGTGCAAAGATTTTCTTCAAATTTTTTCGACCCCTATGGTAGTCCTTAGGGCCCAAAAAGGTCTATTCTTGCCCTTTCTTGAGCCTATTTTCAAAAATCCATAGCTCCTTCCCGCTTGAACCTTCTCCAACATTCTTGGGCGCATCTCTTCGTCAGAACCTGCATTTTCGAGGAAATTAACCTCCCATCATCATGTCATCCAGCTTAGTGGGCCACAAGGCCCACTTAGAGAAGAGCATTTGAGCGATTTTTGGGTCATCTTCGAAGCGCTCCAATTCCAGCTAGACAAAAGATAAGTGAATTTCACAAAAGGGGCTTGGGAATTTTTGGGAAGACCTTCAATTTGTGACCTTAAAGATGCCGTTATCATGTTCTGCCTATGAGCTACAATAGATTCAAAGTTGAGCATTCTCCGAAAAACTCGAAACTTCAGGGCTACCGTGCCAAAAACGTCCATGATTTTGTTTCGCCAAGCCTGTGAGAAAATGTTTCATAAGATGTCTACTGTCAGCCCAAAGAATTCGGTGAGGGTGTTTTTCCTTGGTTCTTCTCAAGAACATTTGAGAATGGTGAAGATGGTCCATTAAAGTTTCGGAAAATGCCCAATTGGTCCAGCTTGCCAAATTTTTCTCACGCCTGATATTTACCTGAAAATTCCCACAGTTACCCTCCGAAGAGTCTCGAACTGGCAATCTGTTTCTTCATGGGTTGAAAAATAAACTTGTGCATTAATATAGTTGATTTGATTCAGTCCAATCATGATATATTCATGGAGCTAAGAAATTCTACAAATAACCTCAATATTAGGGGTTTTCTCTCTTTCGCAGCTCTTGATATTTGAGTTGCAAAGAAGTTCTACCCTCAAACTCTAGAAGTAGTGCGAAGTTCGTTCCTATACGTTACCGAAAATAATATCCTCTAAAGATCAGAAAGATCTAGGAAGACCTCATGCACAAAGAAACTTTTCAGTACTGAAAGCTTTTTCCTCCATCGAACGATAGAAAAACTCCTTCGAATGACTCTGTGTGTCACTTATGGTCTCCATTGATGATAACTCTACCCTGTTTTTCGACTTATCATCCAGTAAAACCATATATAGAGCCGAGAAACATGGTTGGGGCCATTAGTGGCTCCACCGTGAGGCAACCACTTTCAAGTGTACTTTCCATCATTTTGACCCCACTCTCCCCTTACCCAACACACTCGAAATGCTACAAAAAACTCACTATGATTCAGATAGAAATTTGATATATGTCCGATACTAGAGATTTGTGGTGAAATGATGATACATGGGTATCTCGGACTATATTTATTTGGCTGGACGCCAAATAAATATAGTCCGAGATACCCATGTATCATCATTCCACCACAAATCACTATGATTCAATCCTCAAACATGATGAAAGAGTGGGGTGCTACATTGATGAGCAAAACCACCACTCATCGTCCAACACGGCACTCCACGCTTCCATCATGTATGAAGATTGAAATAAACTGAGTTTTTGTAACATCCCTGGTATATTGGCGTAGTCAATTGAGGGATCATGGCAATGAAAGGATTTCTCTCTCCTCTTTGATCCAAATCATTTTTCACTTCCTAAAGCACTTCTCTCATCCATAACTACTCATCAGTGCTCTTCTCAATAACATAGGGTACCATAAGAGCGTTTTTTGGAGGAAATTTTTTCACTAATTTTTCATCTTTTGCCTCCGTTCAATATCTCAATGCTAGTTGATACATCTACGATATCCATTGTGTTGTATAGATCAAATATGCGAAATGATTTGTCATGTGATTGCTAACGTTCCAATGAACGGAAGAAAGACTGAGATATTCTATCCATCCCATCCCTACAGATCCACCAAATTTGTAGGATCCAGTAGGAAACCATTGAACATTATTGGATCGAGAGATACGATAGCGGGTGAGAGGTATTGGCTGATACTCACCCTTGATTTTCAAATCGGATGATTTTTTAGACACCTCATCAACAAATTTCCAGAACAGAATCGGATTTTCATCATTTAAATATTCCGCCACTTCCAGGATGATTGGAGTTTCTGGCCATCTAGTGACGATGTGCGTAGTCACATATTTATTCACTGTTTCCCCTCCAATCATGGATCCAATAATAGATAGTAACACACTGGATAAAATGAGAATCTCCATCTGCAAATTGATATGGGATCCATGCATTCTTACAATGTACTTAGTTGGACTTAACCCGACTAAAGGATTCATCGAAGCGATGTTGAGCGGTCAAAACTTCACAAAAAAGTGCCTAAGTATGCACGCACGTATTTGTGCATGCAATCAAGGATGGGGTTCTGAATCCAGGATGTTGGTCAGCATGAACATCTGGATATTCGTAAAAGAGTAAATCCCGTGAGACTTGCCATCAAACATTTTTCCTCACAGGCCCGCGGGGCGGACGGTGTACCTCAACGCATGATCGCGGAGGCTCTTCCGGCCATAAGTGATCTTATTGTACACTTTTCCAACTCCTCTTCCACTCATGGCATTTTTCCTGAGGCTTGGAAACAAGCACAGCTGATCGCATTGAAAGAGACTGCAGCTCCGTCGGCGGTCTCGGACTTCCGTCTCATTGCGCTACTGTGCTTCCTCTCCAAGGTTTTGGGGGAGATCGCCCATGACCAAATTACGGAGCATTTCGGAATTACAAACTGGATTCTAACGGTCGGAGTTTTGCCGGAAAGTTGAAAATTTCATTTAGTTAGTGTTTGGCTTTCTCGAGCAAAAACAGACCGATCGTATGAGTAGAATCTGAATGTATGTATGCCAATACTGATATACTAACATGGTGCTAGGAGAGTTTGTGAATTGACCCAAAAACCTATACTAATTATCCTCTCTCGTATGTAAAGTCACGCTCGATATACTCTTCGTATGTAGCTGTATACCCTGAGAAATTCACCCTCTCCATTTGTCGATCTTGTGAACCATCCCACCTCATCGCGTCGCCCCCCCCCCCCCCACCAGGGAGAATCACGTGTTAGGTGCACGAAATCAGTAGATATTGCATGCAAACGCATGTCTCGGGGCTCTCCCTGAAAATAGGGTCCGATTTCCGTGAGAGTGGGAGGATGATCGGGCGACGAGGTGCGACGAGTCGAGCGGCGACTAGCCCTTGACAGTTGGCTGCAAATCGACGAATCGATTATTTCGAGAATTACGCGAAGTGTTCAGCTATCGGAAACTATCCTGTCTGATGGCAACGAGCCACTTCGCTGACTTCCGAAAGACTGTGTTCGTCTACGGGCCGGCGAATAGCCGCTCAAAACCGAGAACACCTGCCATTTTCAGGGTTACGCACCCCTATAAATCAAGGATGATAGTCAATGTGAGTAGCTCGCGAGTGATAAGTTCAATATCGCCATGGAGAGTATTTCCGAGTGTGACCCCCTTTGCGCGCGACACTAGAGGCCGAATACCTTCGAGCCAGACCGTTAGTGTGAGAAATTACACATCCGCGGTCGGGTAGGTAATGCACTCTGCCCCCTTCGCCCAGCGCGGATATGACAAGGACCAGGTCGTATCCCGCACCTACCAAGCGGCAGAGTGCGATCGTCTCCCTGATAGGATGTCGAGTCACCCACGGCGTGATCGCGAGACGTAAAATCATTCTCGTTTAGATTGAACGAAACCAGCCGCGAGTATAAATGCACTCATGATTATTCCGCGATGTCTCGTACAATTTCCTGATATTTCTGATCGGTATGACTCGCGTATGGATTCTGAGTTCGAGAGTGAAGAAAACTCGAAGAAATGCATATGAGCTCCTTTAGAGCATCAATATTCCATGTAGCTGGTAATATTCCAGTGATTTGAGTTATATAGAAGCATTCATGGTTCAGATACGTACTATGAAATATTATAACCTTACGTAATGATAATATACGACCTAGTTCAACGTATCCAATTATGTTTCAATCAAATTTTTTGAAACCCTCAGCATAAAACAATTATGCAACTTTCAGAATGATCTTCATATATATATTCATATACGATTTGAATAGATTTGATTGGGATATTATGAGTATAGGAATAAGATTCCCGGTTATATTCGGTGAGATAGCCTGCTCGACCGAATCAACAGCCTACGTAACTTTCGTTATAAGTCAATTACGCAAATTAAATGCGTAACGTTTAATGGCTTCGATGATCCATAAAATCAGCTTATCTCGCCCTATCAAATGGTACCTCTGGTCGGACCAGCTCACATAAAGCTCACACAAAACTATCACCCTGAAAATTTTGAGTTAAATTCGAATAAAATACCTATCAGAATCCGAATGTCATGCATAAAAATGGAGTGGAAAGGTGTCTTTCTGGGGTCGAGAATATTCGAATGAAAATTATATGGCTCGAATATTCGAGGGTATAGAAGCAGATTTGACGACATGAAAGTGACGAGAGTCGCATTATCTCTTTTGATTTCTCGGGAATCAAAGCATCGGATGAGCATCGAAGCATCGAGTATCAACTTTCAGACGTGGAAAAAGCCTCGCGGGATCGCCCATGAGCGCCATGCATAAGCAGAGCAACAATTACGGAGCATTAGCTCGAGTTCCGAAGCTCATCCAGATATACAGAAGTCAATGTACAGCCTAATTCGGCATATGTAGAGACAAGCCATATTTTATTAATAGATGCCTGATTGAAATATTTGAGACAAAACACATATATTGCATTATTGCGAATTCCTCTTCGAGCAGATCTTCAAAAAATTGTAGCAAGCACATGCACAGGCAGTGCAGATATCACAAGTGCATGAATATTTGGGCACTGAAATAAACCAGTTATCGGTCGTTCTCTCTTGTGCGGATCTCTGGCGCGCTATATACACTATGTGCAATGGTTGTTAATAGATCGCCGCCGCGCAAAGATAGTAACGCGAGCATGATCGGAAATAGCAGCGAGCGCGAGAGTCAGGCAGGCGCGCAGGCGAGTCAACCGTCGGATGGCGGCACGAGACTGGCTAGCGATAGTGGAGCGCCACAGCAACCAGTCCTCACCGCGAATGATGACACGGGTTTCGCGCAACCACTGATCCCGTCAATTGCAAGCGAAGCAAACGGTAATAAGCAGAAACGTCCGATCAGAAAAAAGTCAGAAAGACAGATGACCACCCGCGTCATACCAGATCAAAGGTGCGATAGAATCAAGCGCCGGGTGCCGAAAGTCTATCGCGCGCGAGCTCACTTGCAAGCATTCTATCAAATCTAGAGAAGAATCTTTCATCTTTTGCGGACCGAGACCAACGTGACGATAACGCGCCCGCACGCGAGGTTGAGCGCAAAAGTTTTTGCACGAGCAGAGTCAGGAACAAGAAGCTAGACAGCGTGGAGCCGCGTATGAAGAACGAATTCGAATACAAGATATGGAGCATCGCCGAATAGTCGATAACAAAGTGGCTCCGATATATGCACGACTCAATTGACTAGTAGCACAGGTCCAATCATTGGATACAAACTTAGGTAATGGATTGAATATCGTTGAAAATGACTCAATCATGGCATCACGCTCAATCCATGCGTTACAAGCGGATCAAGCGCAGAACCGAAATCAAATCTCCCAACTCACGAGCGTACACGAACAGTCATTGACGACGAGTCAAAATATTACAAAGAGACAAAATGCACTCGAAGTACGAGTGGCGACTGAAACAGCGCGTACGACGAAGATGTACGCCAATTACGCAACAGTTACACATTCTCGGGTAATAGCCCGCCGCGATCGGCATTTTTACCAAAATTTGAGCGGAAAGCCATTGCAATTCTTTTCGGATTTCACTTCTCATATTCCCATTATCGACAATAATCTTGACAGTCTGCCTTCTGCATTGAGACAAGCATTACGAGGAACAGCCCGAAAACGGTGGATATATATTGAACCATCTGTTCAGAACTTTGAGGATTCCAAGCGTAAATTTTTACAAAAATATTGGAACGATAATGTACAGGACGGAGTTAGACGTTCACTAGAATCCGGACTTCACGTAGCGGAGATAAATGAAAGCCGTGGCGAATTCAAGATGAGACTGTACAACAATTCACGTTTCCTCGATGACGCGCTATCAGAGCGACAGATCGTGCGAAGGCTCGCGAGCCATTCCGATGAAAATATTCGTCAGACTATTTTATTGGAAGATCTATAGTCAATTGAAGATTTGGTCAATTTATTGGAAATGTTAGATACAGCTGGGAATTTGAATTCAATAAAGTCTCATACTAGATATGCGAACGCATTTACATAACGATGGACAGAGTCGATTCTCGAAATATTGCCAGAACTCGAATGAATCGCGACTGAAGGATCGTAATAACTCTTGCGATTCGAATACACGCTCATAACAACTCTAGGCACTGACACCTAACCCAACACGCTCACACAACAGGGACAACAATAACCAAACATTGTCAGGGGATCGAAGTAATAGTTTCAATCCAACGCGAATCGCTCAGTGCAACGCGACTCCTGAACGCAAGCAGACAAATTGGGAATCCAGTGTCAATCGGGGTGACATGAATCGAGGTCGGGATTCCGCCAACGCGCGCAACAGTTCTCAGACATCAGATCGGGAATAATCTGTGAACAAATACATTTATCTGACGGAGCAGGCCGCGGTAATGAGGGATGGGAAGGCAACTAGTCGTTGCAGAAAATACCATATCCACGGTAGAATGATTCGGAAATGACGTAACCTTTAAGGTTAACCCTTTTGACATGGATATCGAAACTGCAACGACGCCTCTAGTGCGTATGCGTGGAAATGAATTGAGAATTCGAAAGAAAAAATCGATTATCAAAAGATAAAGGTTATCGAATTTGATCGGGTTTTGGGGTCCCGTGGGGGAATTAGAATCAACTGGCAAATTAATAGAGACGCGGCAGATAAATTCAATTTTCTCACGGCATGAACTCCTCGATGAGGTTCAATATGTCAAGGAAAGAGCGGAAAATTATATGATGGAGTGTCCAGAAATCGAATTCAGAATTTTTGAAGTAGAAATCCGTGTTTTGTGAGATACGGGTAGTAAAATTGAGCCTCTCTCTTAATCGGTAGCGGTGAATTAACTTTCGAAATCAACCATCGTATTATTAATATGCGATATGAGTTTTATCGTATCAATCCCGTGGAATTTCGTAAGATGCGAGAATTGAGTGCCCAAGTGATTACACAAATGCAAATTAACCAAACACCGGAAACGATATCAACTCGAATCGAATATCAGTCGGAAGACGACCATCCTACCGATGATCAAATCCATGACAAGGTTGAGTCTTTGAATTCATGTCAGGAATATAAAGCTAAACTCATGGAGCTCCTCAAAAGGAATCGTCAAGTATTCAGTGAACGCCCTGGAAGATTTCCAAATTTCGAATATAAAATCAAGATGAGAGACATAATGCCTTAGAAGGCTAAGATTTATCCGGTCCCAATAACCTTGAGCTACCAAATGCAGGCTTTGAATATCATTGAGATATCGGATACAATATATATCATCCCGTTGGTTGTAGGAGAGAAACGAAACAAGGAGGTACGCGTCTGCCTCGATGCTAGAAAACCTAATTCGAGATGCGACGCAGACTATGAAGGAGTGGAAGACGTAGATGAATTTTCCAGATCCTATCCTAAAACTGGAATGATGTCGAGCTCTGACCTAGTCGCAAGTTTTTGGCAAGAGATTTCGGCGGAGGAAAGTAGAGATTCTATGGGGTTCATGCATGAAGGAATTTGTTCTCGTTTCGAGACCGTACCTTTTGGTTGGAAGATTAGCAGCGCAGCTCTCAAAAGAGCATCGTATCGTATTTTAAGGAAGCTTGAGGATGTCTTGAAGAATTTCGTCGATGATTGGTTGGTCATATCAGGAAACTTCAGAGATCATCTGTTGCATTTGGGACGGCTATTTGACGTGGTTTTGGATGAGGGAATTACTCTAGATTTTGACGAAGCCACATCCTGTGAGGAACGAGTCAGATTTCTGGGGAACATTCTGAGTAAATAAAGCATCAGGCCGGATCCTGAGGGTCTTGAATATATCCGTAATTTCCCGGCCCCTAGAGACGTGGAACAATTGAGAGGATCCCTGGTGTTAGTGCAATTTTGTGCCAAATTCACAGAAAAATTAGCCTCCGAGACAGCCCCATCACAGGACCTATTACGAACAGGCGTAAGATAGGAATGGACTGACACACACCAGACACATTTTGAAAACGTCAAAAGACTGTTTACGCACGTGTTTTTGACACACCCCCGTAAAGATTTACCATCCATACTATACATTGACGCATCGCTGAGAGCGTTGGGAGCCATTTTATACGAAGGGCACGGAAATGAATTACGCGTTGTGAGTATGGCTAGTGAAAAACTAGCACCTGTTCAGAGTCGGTATATGACCACGGAACAGGAACTTTCATGAATTATATGGGCTCTAGAGAACTTCAGATCCTTTTGAGTAGCGGCTCGGGTCATTATCATGACAGACCATAAGAGTTTGAAATATTCAATGACGTGCAGATTTCTAAACGCAAGACTGACCCGTTGGTCGTTGGCTATACAAGACTACGATTTGACAATTGGATACGTCCCGGGACGGGACAGTACCGCAGCTGATGCATTGAGTCGAATCCCCGACGAGGCGAACGATTACGATAAGATCTACTCATTTGCCTCACTTAGACATCGTGTTCTAAAGGGGCAGTACGCGAGTTTTCATTGACTCAACCTCCACAAGAGATTGATGGGGGCATCTGCCATTCTTCCAGGCTATAAGGGCATCACTTTTTGATATGTCATCTGCAAGTGGACTTCTGTCACTGTTCAACTGTGATAATTAATTTGAGCCCTTTCACCTGTTCTTATCTTCAGTCACGTGGAATGGCCAGTCACATCCGTGATAGCTACTAGATCCTGGACCAAATAATCTCGACTTCGCGTTTTGTATGTCCATGGACCTGGATGAAGGATTGGATTCTCGCCATGGTGCGAATGAAAGGGCATCTACACTGAGAGCCATGAATTGTCTGTGGTACTGTGTCATAGTAACTGTTACTATACGTAAAGTAAATCCTGCGGTTACTATATTATGATAACTCTTAC
>JAPYYZ010004189.1:0-21681 GCA_030522705.1 Eretmocerus eremicus
TGCGCTGTATGATCAAAAACACGTGACAGTTTGCGCACATCACACTCTATCTCGCAGAGCAGTTTGCGCTATTCACAATGTGGAACTCATTCGAAAATTCCTGAGAAATCATCAGCATGGCGCGTTCGAGGAAATGGAGTGGGAGGATATGAATAGTGAGTGAAGCCCATCATACTCTCATTCCATCATGGGAAACGACAGCAGTAAGGTCACGTATCGTAAGCTCTCAGGAGAGGAGTTGAAACAAAGACATGAAGAGTACGAGAAATATTTCAAATCCTCTTCTCAAGATAAGGAACCTACTCACGAAAAACAGAAAAGTGTGAACGGAAGCACAAAGGGACATTGAATCCATCATGGGGTGCGGACGGAGTAAGATCTCAAAGCTGGAGCTATCACAAGAGACGGTGAGGAGTGGAAAACATCAAAGGCAACCCTCTTTCTCAGACGACATTTCTTGGTTGTCAGAAGAATTTGAAATAAAAAAAAACAAACAAACAAAAGGATTCAGTTTTTATAAAACGCTGTAATTGCGATTGGGCGAGGGACCGTTGTGCTTGCGATTGGGTGAGACCACACTGTCCTTGCTTTCTGGATGTTTAAATTGTGAGTGGAATACTGTTTACTCTCATTCCATCATGGGAAACCAAAGCAGTAACAACTCCCCTCGGGAGAGTAACCTCCTCCTGAATGAAGAATCGGAAAAGAAAGTCCCCTCCTCGTGGAAGGAGAAGCCTGAAAAACCATCTTCCCAAGATTCCAAATCTCGTCTCAACTATAAGTACGATAAGATGAAGAATTGCAAAAAATGCGATAATGCGACCACTTGGTGGGCGTAATAAGTACATCCCATAGTAGAAAGGGGTTGATCCCTCAGTAATGTCAAGTGCGTTCTGGGCCATTTGGATCAGGAATGTAAAGTGCGTTCTGGGACACCCCCAAAATGATAACTGCGTTTTGGGACACATCGCGTACGTGCGTTGTATTTTGTCCCAGAACGCATGTACGTTATAGGACAGCTGTCCCACAACGTATAACTGTGTTCTGGGACAGCTGTCCTAGAACAAAGTTAGTTTAACTACTATAGATATTTGAGACACTCGATCTCGTATTCCACATCTTTTAAATGTACCAGATGAATATTGAAAATACGCCCAAATACACAATTGAAATCTTCAATGACAAATATGTTTCCTTCCCCGTTCCAACAGGTCTTCCCCTCATGCCTTTAGTCGACCAAAACAGAAATTACTTGGCCCATTAAAATGTAGAATAGTACACAAATTTATAATCGAGTATAAATTGGCATTTCCTGACTGAATACTCAACAACTATAAGATACTTCGCTATTTCCATTCAACACTTGACTTAGAGCTAAGCGGGACAACGTCTAAGTCATATAATTAGCCAGACATATATAGCGTATTGACATAATATCGCAGTCGTCTTGAGAAATATGTACAGTAGGACCGGACAATAGACTGAATGATTCTACACTCAGTTTCGTTTCAAGCGATTCAATGTAGCATCTCTTCCCAGTATCTCCATCATTTCGACAACACTTGGACCCTCCTGTAAACACAACGATTTAAACTATTCTGTTACAGTCATCCACAGTTTGCTGAGTTTCAATATGGTTGGATTCAGTTGCAGGAAGGAGAATCCAGTAGGGGTAGCGTAAAGTATGCAATGGTGCGATAGTCACATCTAGTGTGGATGATCTATCTAATCAACTCCAACATAGAAAATAAGCATTAATGATGACTATGTGTCAGTCTGTGCCAAAATCCCTGAGCAGCTTTCGTAGGAGCAAGCAAGCAAATTTTCATTGACTATTCAAAGTTGTTTTTCGATATTTCTAGAGTTCGACTCCTAACGACGAGCTACCGCGCGGCTAGGCTCGCAGTTCACTGCCAAAGTATGATGATTCAACATTTAGACTCACGACAGGTGACGCCAAAAATCCAATCTTAAGGGCATGTCGGAGCAAATAGTTTGGGCGGTGGTCACCTTTTTGGAATAAGGTCCTTATTTTCCGTGAAGTATTGTCAAAGTCGATCTTGCGTGTGCGGTGGACGCGCGAACTATTTGCTCCAACATGGCCTTAAAGCGTTCAATGGTCTGAATTGGAGGTGTCAGGCGTCCTATGTAGCATTACCGGGTTAAGGGCAGGTCGGAGCAAATGGGTTAGGTCGGTTATACACTAGGATGTCACGTATCTACCAAGTTCCATTGATCCATCTTCCCCCCTCTCCTTTTTAGTCAGATACCATCGGAATCAGCAGTTCCTTGTTGTAGAAATAGAGTTACCATATCATGTAACCAATCTTTTTCGACTCTCCAGGAAAAACGACTGGTATACCAGGAGAAGATAAAAATTTCAGGAAGTGCCCTCCTTACTGAATTCCTCTGTTCCCTCGAATGATCCTCCTCGTCACGACGCGCGACGGTGAGGAAACGGCCCTAAGTTCGTGAATTTGCCGTCAATTATGTGACTCGATTCTACTTGCCCTGATGAGGCCTGTGTATTTTTGATAGGCGAAATGATGGCAGCAATAGAAATCACCCGCTCGAATATTCACAAGCTTTTCCATCAACCTTTCGAAGACACTTATGGAGACTCTGGAAGTGGTTCGATCAAAACTGATTCTGACTTGTGGCCAGCGAATAGCTTGAAAAAAATTATGCGAACATTAGCTGTGATAGTAGCGAGGAATTTGGTGGTTACTGAAGAGTTGAAATTGGACCGACTAGTACATTTCGTACCGAGAATTTGAATTTACTGTGCGCTTCTGAAAGATACGTTTTCAGCCCGAGACACGCGACGGCCGAAGTACTGGAGCAGGCAACTTCAAACAATAAGTGCGAGCACTATTTGATGGGATTAGAACTGTAAAAGGTACCTCTATAACGCTAAGCTGCACAAAACCAGCGGAACATTCATTTCGCGTGAGAAAACAGATTTTCTATGCCTTTGGTCTCGTTTAACAGTCAGACTCATAACAATCTCTGCTTAAAAATCAAATTTTGCTAGAAATGGGCAGTTGGAGAACATTTCAGAAACTTTGATGCGCCATGGTCACCAGGACAAAGGAAATGGCAAGAAAAGCTCAAAAATACTGCATTGTTTGGTAAAGAACGATTTTTTCTCGCTTTGGGTCTTATTTGACAGTAAAACTGAGTCCGAATTCCAGCATCACATTTTTCATGAAGATAAGCAGTTTGAGCGCGTAACGAAGGCTTTGGTGATCACCAAGACAGATAAAATGGCAAAAAAGTATGAAAATTCTGATTTTCCCGACATAAAACAAATTTTTCACTCTGGATCTCGTTCGACATCAAAACTAGAAATAAATTCTGATTCAATATCACATTTGCATGAAGGTCCTCATTTTGAGGGCGCCTCGGAGGCTTTGATGGTCGCCAAGACAGAAAATTATGAAAAACGTGTATAAATACTGCATCCTCCGACAGGCAACGAATTCCCTACGCTGCGGATCATGTTTGATCACGAAATAAGGGGTCAATTCAGATTTCGCATGAAATTCTACGTTTCCAACGTTATCCTTGCAAATCCCTCAATTTGCAAAAAGCCTATCAGTCCGGCTCATTCATTTTGATGTGAGAATCACAAAAATCAAGAATTGTAACTCGAAATTGAAAACGAGATGCTTCATGCAGCACCATTCAATCACCTTCTAGGGGGCGGGAAAAATTTTGTATCGTGTTTTTTTGGCTGAAAGATGATATCTAGAGGGGGGGAGGGGGGGAGAAGGATCGGTGAAACTTGGTAAATAAGTGACACCTTATTATACACTGTCACTTTTGACGGCTCTTCGTGGAAGATTAGGGTCTCAATTCAAATACGTGGCTGGACAGTTACACAAATTGTAAAATAAGGAACAAAATGTGTTGTCTCCGGTCCCAATGAGCTCGCAATCTTGACATTACGAATTGATGTATATGACTCAAACGCACAGATCGAAGTGCCAATACTGTGATTAGTAGTATCAAGATTGCGAGCTTATTTCGCATCTGATCGAAGTCGGAGACGACACATTTTGTTCTTCGTTTCACGAATCACGCCTGAAATTTTTCGCCATCCGAACCATTTGCTCCGACCTGGGTACCTGTTACAGGGTTCGTCATCCATCGCTCGACGGCCCGTCGCTCGACGGCCCGTCACTCGTCGTATTTGATGCACGCGCATCAAGTAGGTGTGTTACCCCGTTATTCCTATTGTTGTCACTGTCCAAATCAAAATTTCAAGAATATGCAGTCGTCACAGAATTATGAAGGGTCTAGCAACAGTAAATTTTTATGCCCTTCGCGTGCAATAATGATTTTGTTATTAAATTTTCTCCAGTGAAAATGGCCCAGAAGTTTCCAATAATATTGATCCAAAAAAATGTCGGAAAGTTTTGCGGTTACGCTTGTGGCTAAATTTCGTACGCAGATCGCCTGAATTGCAGATACTACTTCTTTATTATTGTAAATACGATTTTTTCAATGAGAATGAAATTCCTTATAGATATGGCACAATATTACTTTCTCTCTTTCCGTTGATGGTGTTATTGTATGAGTATGCGCAGAGATATCATCAGCACATTTGCGGAGAAGTGACGTTTGACGTGTACACAGTGCTCTTTATACTTTGCACTTGTCAGGCTTGCGCGTGGCATTATGAAAGGAATAGTGAGTTTGGAAAACCACGACATGACAGACTTTACGAAATTGTGGGATTATTGCCAAGTGGAAGTGATAAGGAGTATTTCATCAACAAAAAATTCGGATTCATAGAGCTGTTATCAGCTGGTATGGATAACGATAATAATGAGCTGGTATGAATGACGTCCAAAGTACTCTACAACACACTTACTCGATGCACGCGCATCGAAGACGACGAGTGACGGGCCGCCGAGTGACGGACGACGAAGCCCATAATAGATACCCTACCCTTACTAATGCTCTTCAGTCCTATCTTCAGTGCTGTCGACGCGACATCTCGCGGTCAAAATGTATTTTGTGATCAGAAATTTATCCAAACAATTAAAAACTAATAACGAAATACCGCCAGTTGCGGAAAATTTCTTTGCTAGTTGAAAAAAGCTGTTTCGAATCGGATTCTCCGAGCCACTCCTTCGTTCTTGGTTCGGAACACTGAGATAATACATGATATAACTTGAAAAATCTCCCTGTCAGCAGAGGTCCATAAAATTATGATACTTTTTCAGAAGAAAATGGATATATTCACTCGAGATGTGACAACAGTTGATCTTTACCTGAAAAAATCTCAATTTTTCATTTTTTTTTGCCAAAAAATTTTTTTAGTGCACCCCTCAATTTCTTAGTCTCTGCACGACCAATTAGATCATGTTGAGCATCTTATCGAGTGAGTTCAACGTTCGTAAATTGTTACAAAGAACTATGTATCACAAATGGTCGGAGAACGGAAGGGTCATGCTCGAAACATAATTGTCGGACCGAAAACGACGTCGACGTCATCGATGACATTGATGAAACATAATGAGTTAGAACGAGAAACTGTGAGAAAAGGTCGAAAAAGTAAAGAATCGTACTCAAGACTGCTCTCTGGGTCCAAAGTTTCTGGATCGACGCACCAGTTCCAAGCAAAATAGTGTACCTCTACTATTTCGTGCAGTCTTTTGTACTCACTCACAGTCTCATGACGGGGATCATAAAGGCTGTAAACCATACTGAAATGAATCCACTCTTGAAAAATCGAGTTGGTTCCTTGGAGACTGGTGAATTGCCTGACGATACACTCGAACAATTTCCTCGACATGATATAAGAAGATTGTTTGTCTGCATGGAGGCACAAGTATTTTTCGAACGGTACTGACCATGAGACGGGTCCGATATTTGATGAAAAGCTGACGCGTCCTTATACACTTGGAGTACATTTATTTTACCTTAGCTGCAGTCGTCTATGTATCATTGGCATCGTTGACAATGTTGACGACGATTTCGAGTCCACTCGAGTCTCAAATGTGAAATTTCACGTATTTCGTTATATCTCACGATTCGGTCCCTGATAATATCTAAATATATCTCGGAAATCATGAACGACGTCGATGACGTCTTAGGATATGGAGTACCTCGATGCCTGATTGTATTGATACCATCGGTTACGTTAACGATGTTTATGGATCCACAGGATAAGTTCAAGCACAATCCTTTACTTTCACGAACATTTCTTACAGTTTTTCGTGGTGGCTCGAGAAGTCTCGTTGATACCGTTTACGATTTCATCAATGACGTCGATGAAATTTTCGGATTTAAGGGGAGGTGCAACCCTAGTTTCCAAGTCCGGCCCAAAAAATCGTAGGGTCCTGAACATTTTTATTTATATACATTTTATTTCTATACATTTTCTCTGTCCGAAAACATTCGTGTGGCCGATTTAAAAGAAAAAAAAAGTTCGACTTCTTTCATTTTTCATCTCGCGGTTTACTCACAAGTAGAGGACCAACCTTGTGGATCATGGATTCGGCCAAAACTCTGGGAATAATCTTGTTTCGGTGAGAAATGAAGATATCCCAAAGGGTTTAAACTGGTAGACCCTCTATTCAGAGATACAGCTGTGAACATTTGCAATGCTAGTATACCTATACCTATAAATTTTTAACACGTACCTATATGGCCGATGTTAATGTCCATAGCTGTATCTCGGAACAGAGAGCCTATTAGCATAAACCTTCTGGGATATCTTCATTTCTCACCGAAACAAGATGATTCCCAGAGTTTTGGCCAAATCCGTGGTCCTCGACTTGTCAGTTGATCGACAAATCCATGCGTTGTCTTGTTTGAAATTGTATAAGGTCCTACCAAAAAAATTTTCAGGTCGATACATACAAATCTGTCGAACTAATAGCATTTTTTTATAACAGCGGGGCTAAAGTACGTGCTTTACTCCCGCTTCGTGAGGCAGCAGTGACACGTACTTTAGTTCCGCTGTGGTAAAAAGTATAATATACAACTGGGGAGTGAAAAGGACCCTCCCATCCCGGGTTCTTATCAATAATATTCACCCGGGAGGGTCTGGTCTTCTTTCACTCCCTAGTTGCATAATGTACTATTGTGAGGCAAAATTTTCGATAACTATGCAAAACTCTCATATAACTCGGTAAAAACACATTTTTTCGAAAATTAGTATCAGTCCTTTTTCGTTCAGTTTTAAAAGATCAACAAAAAGGTTCAGTAAGTTTTTCCCTAAAATGGCATCTGTTCCGAACCATGGATCAAATTAGTTTTTTGCCATGCATAATTGTTTCGTGACTTGGAACATACTCATTCTTCCAAAACGTTTCTCCAATACTCTTTGATTGAATTCAAAAACTAGAGGGAGGATAATTGATTCACTCTTGTCGACATTGCCGCCTAATTCGAGGTATAGATCAAATCAGTAAATCGCGTGATTCTTTCGCTTTTTCTGAAATATACGTACCTTGAAACATGCCGAAAAGGTTTTGGGTGTTGATCCCTGCACGATTATTAGAAACTGATTTGCTTTGGTTCCAAAAATATCAATATTTATAGTTGTATCAGGAGCATCTATATCTATTTCGAGACGAGGCAAGAAAATCACGTGAGCCCATGATTTCATTTCTTATCTTGATTGAATCTGTCCCGCAAGATGAATTATTCAAATGAACATCTTCACATGATTTCAATCTTCTCGGAATAGGAGAAACATTTAGAAATAATGGGTATGTTCTAAATTACGAGACAATTATGCATGACAAAAAACTAATTTGATCGAGAATTCCGAATAGACGCCAATTTGGGGAGAAACTCGCTGAACCTTTTTTGTAGATCTTTCAAAACTGAAAAAAAGGTACTGGTGATAATTTTCGGAAAAAAATGTGTTTTTACCGAGTTACATGGGAGTTTTGTATAGCAATCAGAAATTTTGACTCGAAAAAATGCCACTAAATCCACAAATTTGTATGTATCTACTTGAAAACTTTTCTGTTAGTACCTTCTACAGTTTCAAACAAGACAGCTCATGGATTTGTCCGTCAATTGAGTAGATAGTGAGAAGATAAATGAAAAAGAGGGAAAATTTTTTGAAAAATAGACCACACGACTGTTTTTGGATTGAGAAAATGTATATGAACAAACATTTTCAGACCCCTATGATTTTTTGGGCCGGACTTAGAAATTAGAGTTGCACCTCCCCTCAAGGATCAGTCTCAAGCGTGACTTTTCACTTCCCCAAACATTCCTCGCACTCTCTCGGAGTACCATCAAATATCTCATTGCCTCACGGTTAGGTCTACCGGTTGATATCACCGTCGACGTTGATGGCGACTCCTTATTATACATATGAAGGTGGGATCACTGTGGTAATTAATTATCGGCTCGACGATGTTGGTTATCCTAGACAAGTATGCGTTATCCCGCGTTTTCTACATAGGCTTTTCGTGAGAACGAAATATAACGAGAAACAAAAGAAATTCAGCACAGATTCCGAAAACGTCACCAATCAAATGCATATAATTGTTGTTGGCACACCAACAAAATTTTCAGTGGGGAAGGCAATGAAATGAACTAACGAGGAACTGCAAGAGTCATAGATGTTGAAAAACCTTACCTTCAAACCACTCAGGAGAGACCTCAAAGTTCTCATAAGATCGGGAAACGGGACGTCATTATTACTGGCGAAATCTCTGAGGCACGTTTTCAGCGATTCCTTGCAGAAACTTCCTTCTTCAAATCCCTCCAGTTTTTTACTGAGTATATCAACTTTTTCTAAATACTTGAGCTCTTTGAAATCTCCTTCACCCATTGGTCTTACCCATAAGAATCTCAGATCTTTGTTGACTAGATCACTCAACTTGAAAATTCGGTTATGAGCCCATCTCAATGTAGCAATGATGTGGGATGGCTCCAATTGCAAGCTTCCGTCAGAAATTCTAAAAAGTGCCATCTTTTGTATTATTATGAACCTATTACTAACTGATTTCAAGGCTAGACCACTCACTTATCTGGAAAAGTATCCTGTACCAATTTGGATACCCTTTCAACTAAAAATGCATGATTTTTTTCATTGTCCAAGAGATTTTTCAATTCCATTCTGTTGAATTCTAATAATTTGTCAGGATTCAGCTTGCTGGGATGAGCATTCATTTTACTGATATCAAACTAAAACATTAATGCTCTCTGAAATTTTCTATAAAATAGAATCCAATGACATACTTATTCATGGCAGAAATACATACCATTTGAATCAGATCCTGGTATGTATAGAAATTCGACAAATTCTGATCACGATTGAATCCACCTCCAGCTACAGTAATATAATTTATTAGAGCCAGTGGGAAAATACCATCTTTCTTGTAATGATCTACAGTGATGTCATTTTGTCTCTTTGACAGCTTTGTACCATCTGGATTTGTAATCAAAGGCAAGTGAGCATACTGGGGAGGCTCCCAACCAAAAGCTCTGAATTCAAATATCATTTATATTAGCACATCTTTTACTTGATGATTTTCAAAGATAAATTATAAGAAGAATCGTAACTTGTAAATAAGTAGATGTTTAGGAGTGGAAATTTGCCATTCCACTCCTCGTAGAACATGTGAAATTTTCATAAAATGATCATCAACCACATTGGCAAAGTGATAAGTGGGGTATCCATCACTTTTGTATATCACAGGGTCTCCTTCATTAGCGCTAACATCGTAAGTAACTGCTCCGTATACTAAATCTTCAAATGGCTCAGGTGTTGGATCTAACTGAAAGAACATCAGTTAGAAGGGCATACTATTCACACAAAAGACATAGAAAACTGCTCTGCAGTTATTATACTTTAGAAAGAATCATCCATCAGAATTTGAACAGATGTATTCGTTTTAGAAACAGTGATCCAAGAGTAATTTGAGAACTAATGCAATCAATTTACACAACGAATCTTGGAAACTTTGATACATACCTTAAATCTAATGCAATATGTCTCTCCTCTCCTTAACCTTGTTTCAACCTCTTCATCATCAAACTGTCTACATCGGTTGTCATACCTGGGTATCTGCCTGTCTTGAACTGCTTTCTTCCTCAACATTTGTAGTCTCGTCTCTGAGCAGAAACATTTGTAGGCTGTTTTGTTTTCTAACAATACACTAAGTTGCTCTTTGTACAAATCTATTCTCTTAGATTGAGTATATGGCCCATATGGACCACCTCGGATTGGATCTTCATCTGGGATGATACCAGCCCAAATGAGATCTCTGTGAAGCTGTTCAAAAGCTCCAGGAACTACTCTAGATTGATCAGTATCCTCAATTCTTAGAATGAATTGACCATTGTGAGCTCTTGTGAACAGGTAATTATAAAGAGCCGTTCTTAATCCACCCAGATGTAAGTAACCTGATGGTAAGAGACAATGAGCACGATAGATTAATTAATCAAATCCATCTTACAAGTATCTCCAAAGTATTTCATTTAACTTCAACAAACCTGTTGGACTTGGAGCAAATCTCAACCGAACTTGTGATGGTTCATGAATTCTCCTCACAAAGATGTGTAAGTTCAATGTCGTTTTGAGCAATTTTAAAGGCATTGGTAGTTTTGGACTTTTGATGATATTTTCAAACGTTTTCGGCTTTTTATCACATCGAATTGACTCAGGTCTGTTATCCCTCCTACTGATTAACTATGAACTCTTATTCAGAATAACTCACGATTTGCTGCATCAGGAAAAGTTCAACTGATTCAGAATTTCCATATCTTCCTTTGCGAATCCATAAAATCTGTACAAGGGTAGTTGTACTGTTAAGAAACTGATTCTATAAGTAGATTATTGCAGAGTTCTCAAAGTTTACAAGATCCGACTTTCGACACGTTTATTGCGGCAATTTTTTCATAAATCATGCATAGGAATTCATGTTGGGTTAGCTCGAAGCAGACACGAGGCGCGATAGCGTCTGTGGAATTGGATCTGTGTAGGGTTATGTCGGGCTATGGCGGGCTATGTCGGGACCCTTACCGTATAAAGCATATAACGCCGGTAAGCCAGGTAGCAGCTATGCCTGCGTATAGCAGACAGCTGGAACAGTCACCGATTCATCCATGCAGTTCGCGAGTCGCAAGAGAAGTTTTTGTTTCTCATGTCTCTTATATTGATCTGAGAAATTCATCAGTAACCCCGTGCACATATAATCTTCAACTTGATCAATTTGAGTTTTTGAATTCTTCTTGAACTCTACATATCAGTTGATTAATCAAGGTGTTTACTGTTGTATGAGAGGGAGGTGTGAAGCAGTTACTGTAGTGCTTTGTATTATCCTCACAGAAGTTTTCAAAGTTCACAAGCCATGGTTAGTGAATTCAGCTCTCAATGTAATTGTTCTTAGTATTTTTGAGTTGTTTGGGTATTCAATAAATTGGTCAATTTTAGGATGAAGAAGAAGGGATTATAAACGATCAGCATCTCATAGATGAAATAGCTTTGAAAGATAGAGACATGGATTTATCTGAAGAACAGAAAGAGGTGGGTAAGATTACAAAACATTCAAAGCTCTTTTAAAAGTTCATGAAATTTTGTTCATACCTTTCATCATATTTCTCCAAAAAAATCAACAATATATACACAATGGGATTTCAAGGGAATCTCGACAACATGCATTGTTTTACTCAAAAAAAACTCCCAATGTTGACAGTCTCCTGCATAAAATAGAAAATTTTATGACTCACAATACTTAGAAGTTTGAACGGTAGCTGTAACTCATAACAATATAAAATGTTCAGGCATTTAAGAAGAATGCTGATGAACTCAAGAACAAAGGTAATGAGCAGTTTCGGGAGAATGACTTTTCTGGAGCTATACTTTGTTATACAGAAGCATTACAAATATGTCCATTGGTTTTTATCAAAGAAAGAGCTGTCTTATTTGCAAATCGAGCAGCAGCTAGAACCAAGCTCATGGTGAGAATCTTTTTATTTATGTGAAAAGTTTCTTTGCCATGTATCTACATAACAGGATTCTACATATTTCTCATGTCAGGAGGATAAGAACCCAGCTATTGAAGACTGTTCAAAAGCAATAGAATTAGATCCAGACTATGTGAAGGCCTATCTCAGGAGAGCACATCTTTATGAAGAGCTAGACAAATTAGATGAGGCTATGGCAGATTATAAAAAAGTACTGACATTTGATCCTGTTCATACTGAGTCAATTTGTGCTGTGAAGGTATGATTGAAATACTTCAGAGTCATGTTGCCCAAAGTCTCCTTATCTCATAATACCATCCACTCTAGGTGATACTAAAAATTATTTCTCCTATCAGTAATTTTGAGATTGACTTAAGAAATATCTTAGTCAAGATTAAGAATACTTGACTTAGGTGTATCTATGCTATAAATCTAATGATGCAGTGAGTCCTCAAAGTTTCTTCCAAAAGAGTGCACAGTGGCTCCTACTGTATTTCTGAATGTGTAATATCTCAATTATGGAAATATGTCCGTTTCTGAATGTATAATAATCATTCAGTAAAATCTTGAAAACTCTATTGTCCAGACAATCACAACCCTCTACTTCTTGTGATAACATTCAAATTGATGAGAGCTCCGCGACTACTCATAGAGCAAAATATTATTGGTGATCATGATATCACCTCCACTTCACATTTGTCACCCAGTTTTTCCCATTATTAACTGATGTCATATCTTTCTGAATGTCATTGATTGTGATCGAACTGAAATATCATCTTAGGATTATGGCATGTAAATTCTTATAAATTCTGGAAGATCAGGATAAGGTACTAAGAGAGATATTGCTTCTTTGGATTCAGAAATTAGAGCCAATCATCAACGAGAGGAACGAGAAATTGAAAGAAGAGATGCTTGGTAAATTGAAGGACCTTGGAAATGTGATTTTGAAACCGTTTGGACTTTCCACAAGCAACTTCCAGATGGAAAAAGATGAGAAGACTGGTGGTTATTCTGTCAAATTCAATCAAAGTCCAACGTGAAAGTGATTAAAAAACGTTGTGAGATGTACGAACTGTCCAAAGATCAACCACGTGATGAGAGACTCACAAGTAAGTTGAGCATCATGAATGTCATGACTATCTCGTTCCAGATATTGATATAAAGAGATATCCGGACGATCACGCGAATAATATATTACGCGAGGTCTTGGTGATCTTGAATGATTTGTTGCCTTATCCGAACAAAGGCAACATTGATTCAAGGCACTTCTTTGCATTACTGCACGGATAGTGCCACCTTTCGGGTCCGCGCCAGGTGGAAAGTTATGACTCCCGATGCTCTTAGCTATAAAACATATTGCTCACTTATCTAATATTGGGAGAAAATGTTAATTTTGTATATTGAAGCTTTGTTTATTATGAAATAAATAACCCTTTGTATTTATATCCCCTTGCAAGAGGATCTCTACGAGTACATGCGATGCGTTTTTGAATATATTTTTTCTGATTCTACTGTTGTGATGCTATTCTTTGGCTGCATTATTAACATTACTCGATCGTCAATTCTGTATGATATGAAGAGTTCCCGACCAAAGTGTAAGGTCCACTTTTGAAAATGCCAAAAATATGCATCGATTTTGGCGTTACTGGAGTTTTTTTCAAATTTGTCACCACGTAAAATTTATCGCATCAATGGGTATGTTTTCAAATGAAAAAATCTGCGACCATCAATTTTTGAGAGATTTTAAGCGTACAGATTATGACTTCGAAAAAGTTCGAAAAATGGGCTCAGGTCAATTTGGTTGGAAACCCTTCATATATCATGAGGGATTACCTCATGACTATGATAGGCCCGTGAAGTTGTAATGAAGCAATCCTAGGCAGTCAGGGAACTAATATTTCTCGACCAAGTTCCCGAATGCCCACATCTATTTATTCATTCAATGTCATCGAGTACGCAGTACTGCTAACTGTTCCAATTATTATTTATAACACCCTCGTTATCGAAATTTTGTCATGAAAATAATTCCATGGCTATATATAGAACAGAACAAATTTGTCCGTTGTAATGCATATCATACAGGGTTTACTGAATGCCTTTCCCCTTTTAATTTTTCCAAATTGACTGAAAGCAACGGAAAACCCTGAATGACGCATTTCCTCATTTTGGAAGATGATTATCACGGTAGCATTTGATTCAGTTTTTGGAGTCATTTTTTTGGAAATCGGGGAGACTGCTTTCGATGAAAAGTACCATCTTCGACTCCGAATTCCGGAAAAGCGGGAAATCGACATTCAGAAATGTTTCTATTTCGTGAAAAGTAGTGATTCCGCTGGATGATCTCTGTTTGGTACCAGAAGACCAAAATACTATAGAATCAAGACACAAAAACCGCCGATATCTCACAGGAAATAGCTACTCAGGATCTACAATTTTCTCGACCAAATATGTCTAATTTGAAAACCCACTACATTCGCGACTATAAATCCAACGCCAGGTTCCATTTTGGGGGTCGATTTTGAATTTCAAACCGAATATTATCATTTTAGACTTCAGATTTTGAAAATTGAGGAATCTTACTTCTGCATTTACAATCTACGGCCACCATCGAGACGGCTGCGATGGGTCTGATGGAATGAAAGATATTGAGATTATCTCAATGGTAGCGCACATTTTAGGATCCAGGTCCAACTTTGTCGTTCGCTCATCGTTTTAAAATATAGAGTGATATTCACAGATGTAGACGTCACGTCCTCAGTGGATATTTCCATATAATTATTTTGATAATGTTTATTAGAAGACGGTTATCGTTTTATCACGATCATATGGGTTGACAAAAATTGCGGTTCGTACTTTGTCTAACAATAAATCGCAAATGGAAAGATTCGGGGTTTTTTTAGATTGACCACGAGTACGGCTGATTGTCTCTGCGAATATTGTAATAGTTTATCACCGTCCTAGGCCACGAAAGAAAGAAAAGTGTCGGATTGCATGAAGATCACATGTACTAGAGTTATAGTGACCTCACATAGGCACATTGGTGGTTTTTATAGCCGATATTATAATATCGGGCTTTCGACACGGAACGGAATTGACATTCCTTTAACCACTCGATATAGAAATCAGACTTGCCCTTGATTATTCACAAACATTTTCCAAGATAGATACCAATGGAATACACCCCAAAAATTGTATTTTTAAAACATGGCACTCTCACCTTTTGAAATCGTCAACACATCGTACTTATAAGTACTTGGAGTACAATAAAATTCCAGAAAGACAATAGAATTTACGATCCTGCAAAATACAGTAGACGATAGCAAGTAAATCGGAGTTGATATGATACGCACCTCTTTTGACGTAACCAATGAAGCACCTTCGTCAAAACTTTCAGTCCAATATCGCTTTAATTTTCCGTCTTCATCGTTTTAGGAACCAGAAGGTCAGAGATTTAAGAATTTATTTTCCATCACGAGAGCCACAAATAGGGGAGAAATGTCCGATTTTGACGTAATAGTTCTTCTAGAGGAAGAGCTCGTCCGGGCCCTTAGGACATGTCTTCCTCGCTGCGCTCGGTCGACAACACGTCCTAGAGCTCGAACTCTCCCTCCGCCTTTAGTGATGTAATCTACCATAAAATTAGATTTTATCATCAAACAAAACAAAATGAATGATTGAGTTGATTATATCCACGGAATTGAAACAGAGTTAAAAATCGAATTGCATCATCGTTATTGTGGTCATTTTAGCTTCAACTGCCCCATATATGCTTTGCGAAAGTTGCGATTGAATGCTAGAAAATCAAATATATAAATGGTCGCAAATTCGAGGCTCATTGAGAATCTCTCATTGTCTCATACACAGTTGACTCTGCAATTTTTTCGCATCTTGACTTAGATTGACTGAAAAGATCAAGATGATGAATACTTATGGTACTATTGATTCGTTATCGAATCAAAATAGTTGCTCAATTTCGATGAAGATGGAATTCAGGAGTCATAACTCGCAATTATATTTCGTTACTTGTTCCAAGATATTGAAGATGTAGTACCGCATTATTTGAGAATATCAATTCAATGGGTAGATTTGAGCCATGAAAATTAAATAACAGAACGAGGAATACAAATATTCTTTCATCAGAACTTCAAAAACAAATAAAACCAATCGTATCTGAATCACTTTATTGTCACGTGCCATTATTGGCATCGGGGGATTTCCATTCCACAATATAATTCATGTGATTTCTCGACAATATTTCGACCCCACTTACGTTTGTAAATGAGGCATTCTTCATCGAAATCGTTCGGAGCTGCGAACTGTACGTCATCACCGATTCTTCCACTACCTTCACCTAGCCACACTAAAAGAAAGAGGAATTGCTCGATTGTCTGAATTGATCATACCTTTTCATACTAGATTTGAAGTAGATAGTTTTGTGCAGAAATATGTAGAATGAGTGGAATTTTAACGAAAAAATGTAGAAAAAGAGTAATGAAAGACTGAAAGAGTGGATGACTTGGACTATACCTCAAATAACAAATTCTGTCTGCAAATGCCCCATTTCAGACAAATTTTCAACTTCATCATCGTGATCTAGACCAATGTGGAATCATCATTTCTCTCATTCATTATGAATAATCTTTCCCATCCAAAATCATTTTCATATCACATTCTATCATATTTTTTTTGTTTTGTTTATTTTGTTAAAAGTTAATTAGTATATAGGTACAAAGTCGGATAATAGCTTTTCTTATCAACATACATTTTGTATATCATTCGCGATGATCTGATGCACATTATTTCACACATGCAAGTTTGTATTCGCCGTTTTCTCTCCTCGATAATGCGAAGATACATCATTTTCATCGCCTGATATCGAAGCATGCCTATGTACATACTTAGTGCTATGGGCACCATGAAGGATAAAAATTGTTCCCCCATTTCAATTTTTAAGAGTTCCTATGCACCTCACCTTACATGAATATTATGACAGTAGATATTGAATGATGCTGAGTGGTATTGAGGATTGTGAAACTACAAAATGCGATTAGATATCAAGTTTCTTCATCTGATGGTTCTTTTTTATCTTGCGGGTTCAATTTGTAAGCTCTGATTCAAGACTCGGATACATCTTATTGAATCTCATGTGATCAATTCGATTCTCGTGATCGATTAGGTATCGGAAAATTTCAAAGAATATGATGATAACGAAATTATATACAAATTATTACAATGAATTATAACACTCATCGTGATAGAATCCTCTCACGAAGATAATTAAAAAATGGATCCATCAGAATACAAATTTTCTCAATGAGAAAAAGACTATTATATGCTTTCTTCATTCGCGTCCTTTGTCCGTGAAATTGGGGAAAAGAATCCTGATTATAGCCCAACTCATTGATTTGCTTTCAATACAGTGGGTTCTTGCCGTGACACCCGAAATTCTGAACGTGTCACTCTGATATTTGATAAAAGGAAGTTCTGAGAAATTTCTTTCGGACATTGATTTACAACGAATCTTGATTGATTCTCTTCATTTTTGCAAGAAATAATGATTTGAAGATATTTTAAGCTGGGAAATAGAGGCCTTCCAGCTCTTTGAGAAAACCATGGACCGTGGGAATGAATAAGAACGATTGAGATAAAAGTTTAACCGATGTAAGACAATCAAAGAGAGTAAATATAGCGAGGGCTCGCAGAGAACATCTTGGATGAATTTTGTGCATCAAAATGAAGTCAATAGGAACCGTCAGGATCTGTAATTCATTTTCGAAATTCCACCCAAATTGTTGAGAACTGATACCTAATCTAACGCAAACTAATGTGATCTAAACTATGCTTTAGGAAGTCGAAGCAATTCTTCATGACACAAATAATTCTTAGAAAGCTCCGTTGATGGAACTGATCTCGTGCAAATAAATTTCTTACTCAATTTTGATTTATGAATAGTAAGAGAAGGAATTTATTCGAAAATAATGTAATTACGAGTTTTTGGGCGATGATCTACGAAAATAGAGTACCGATTGACCATAATTTAATTGCCGTTGTATGGTTGTTTGAACTTTTTTGAGAGCATGGTACCATGAGCTAATCCAAATTTCAAATCTTGCGTAGATTTTAAATATCTGATCTGATCTCGCATTTCGATCAAATGAAGATAAACTTGTATTGGCTCACTCGCATCAATATTCGAATTGTAGAGACTGATTATGGCAATCCACGCAAAATGGCTTTTACGAACCCAGACTTTTCGAAAATTTCTCAGAATAAAAGTCGCATTCAACCAATCGATCAGACTTTTACAAGCTTTTCATTTATGATAATTTCTATTTTTCCGGTCGACGAAAGAATTATCTTATCTCATTCTGAAACAGTTGAATAATCTTTGCGTTCTATCACACAAATTTACAAAATTTCCAATCAAGCTACATTCAAAATCTCGAAATAGAAGTTTTCTTGAAAGATGTAGCTTTTTTATAACTTGATATCATCATCTTCTTTACAGCAGATATGTGTGGTGGTCGGTTTTAAATCCGAGAAAATCGTTCTTGAAAGGTTTGTACGGATATCTCAGACGTATTAAAAGTCCAACCGGTACACTTTGTTAAAAATGTAAATTTGACCATTCATGAATCAGAAAATCCTTGATCGCGAACGAGAGAGACAAGATCATTCATTCACATGAAAACATGAATTCACGTAAGACTTCGAGCCTCTTATCAACTCAGAGCCATACGAGTTGAAGTTCTTGTGGAATGAAAGATCCAGGATTAATGAGAGCTGTAGCTGAAATATGAAAAATGCCAAAATAATGGATGAGCGATCGAAAATTTGTTTCCCTTCGTACCGTCGAAGTTTTTTTTCAAGTCATACAATCACAAGTGTTTCGACGCTTGTATATCGCACAGAAAGAATTCACTTCTTCCTCTCACAATCTGAAGAGTTAAGCAAGAGAATCTAGAAGTATATGATTCCGTATTCAACCTGTGATCCACGAAGTTCTTCATTCAATTATAAAATTTTGGGCGCTGAAGTTTCTTTAATCTTCATTGCCCCTCTCGGGCTGTACGAAATCAGTGACGATGGAAATCTATCTATTACAATGCTTGTAGTTGCGACATCTTTCTTGTAAGAAATTATTACTCCGCAGACTCCAAAGAGAGCTATACAAATTTCGGAGTGGAAAGTAAAATAAATAAAATTCGGACAAACAAGATTCGTAATAGAATGTTCGTTCCTAGATATAATCTAAGTTACTCGATCATATTCATCTAAAGTCAAGCGGAATTGTAGCGCGATTCTGTGATTCTGATCGTTTATAATGAGTTTATCAATTGAAATAGTATACGTACTTTATATGGGAGGGATGTTCTACATTTATAAAACGCTTGATGAACTAAAAATGAGACGATCTGGCAGCTTAAGCAATTAATTACATTCTTCAAAGTTGCACAGTATATTTACAGTTGAGAGTATCTCCTAAGTTTGGATGAGAGTGCAAGTTTACCCGGCAAACAGACACATGTCTGGCATGCAACCACGATTTGAACGACATCACTTTTCAAATGGTTTACTCTTGCAGTTCGTTTTTCTCATTTCATATACTCATCTCGTACAATCATCCTCGAGTCATTGAATGTCGTAAGCTTGCGTTTTGTTTTATCTAAACTTCAAAAGCCCGCGATGGGCGTAAATTTTGTCTCTCAAATCCGCCATCTAATATATCGTCTCTCGTACCTCATTTTTATGTACAAATATTGTAGTGTCTCAACGATTTAGGGTGTATACACCTATACACTTCTTCTTAGCATTTTCCATGAACATGATTGCCCGTTTCATTCAACTATGTAGGAGCTAATTTTTCCGACACGATTCGACTATGAGTTCTTACAGACTAAGTAATTTTCTTTTTGTTGCACAGCACGAAGAATATCTCCTTGCAAAAATTTTGTCAGATCCCACCAACGTCTCCATCAATCCGTTCTCCTCCTGCGCATCGGACGTAATTATTGAGATTCTTCTGAGGAATACGAGGATTATGATCCGCTTTTGGAAGCTGATTCTCTCCCGAATCACGAGCAAGCTTACGAAGACCAGACAGTAGTAAAGCAATTGTCGAACGTCCTCCTGACGTTTGCACTCCTCTCACTGTAACAATTCATCGAAAAGTCGTACAAAATTAGTTTTTCTAGCAGATGGTTCCCAAGAGAAGCTGTAGCACCCGAATAGACAGGAGCTCGTCAATGTTGAATCAAAATGGATTCTGTAACCATTTTTTCAAATTTTCCAAACCCTCGCTTTCCTTACTGGTCTTTGGCATATGAAAATTCCCTGAGTGCTTGGACCCAGAAGATTTTTTTGTACGAGGTAGTTCCATATTAGTGATCTAGCCAGAAAATTCAGGGGATGAAACTTGATCCTTGTACGCGCTCACAACTTTTGTGTGGTTCATCTGACTGCAACGATCCGAAATGCATTGAAAAAATGAGTCAAAAAGGCTTTAACTTACTGACATTTATCATGAATCCATTTAAAATGCACCACTGTAAGAATCTTGAAGTGTTCCGCGCTCTTGGAGTAATCTCGACTATAGTGCAGTTATGATATATTTGCACAATAGGCAAAATTACTCGAAGAGCTTCTCGTGCATCACTTCAAAATTTTACACAAATATGCATTGTAAGCAGGTGTGATTGTTCCTAATTTTTTCGAAATATTATTTTCTTTCATCTTGAATCAATTCATAATAAATGTCAGTGACGTAGTGCTATTTCATCCCTTTAAATAGTCTCTAGGAGCAAAATTTTGCACGAACTCCTACAAAATTCTTCTTCAACTGTATGGAAGCCATATGAATCAAACGAAGTACAGAAAATGATCTTAAAGCATACAATGAAGAAGATACGAGCAAGCTTGCAGTTCTTGGTCGATTCCGTTGCTCCGGTAGCCAGAGAACTTGAAAAGAGTTTGACAGTTAGTCAATCGACAGCTTTTTGACTTATCTTTCAAATGCCCTTGTGGGTCATTGAGATCGGTTGAAGAGTTGAAAAATTGTGAGCAAAGTACGAGGGCTATGTTTCATTTCCCAATATAGGTTCGTTCTGCACAAAATAGTATATTACGCACAGCTGCACGGATACGTGATTTTAGCAGGAGGGGTCGATTGTAGCCCTTGCTTTGCTCGGGCTACAAGGCTTTTGTCCCAAAAGCACCCATGCGATCTCAGACCGTTTACTATTTTCGCGCGCCCTGAGACGTAGAAATAGTATACGCGCAGAGTTGCGTAGTATACTATTAGACCAAAATATCTTGGAAACTACCGTTCTCTAACAAGCTGGAACAAAATTTGAATGATTCGGTACTTCTTGAAAAATGATTGGAGAATCCATCTTGGAATTACATGAACGTACTCACAGATTTAAAATATGGAAATTATCAGGTACATAGTAATGAGGCGAAGTGGGTGATCCATGTCTCATAACCTGACGACTTACCTTCGGTTCAAAAGACGAAAGAAAATGAATGTTATACTAATTCGTTAAGGAAGATCAAATCAAGGAGGGCTATTGGTTTTACAAATGTGAGAATTTGAAAATAAGATCTTGGCATGGAGAGAAATTCACCCACCTGGTGTGGAACAAACCCGTGGAAAAAGGTATGGTAGGTACGCACCGGTGCCTACGGTCCTCTCATTTTATTCTCCTCAAATTTTGTTGTTTAAGGCGA
>JAPYYZ010004190.1:0-10806 GCA_030522705.1 Eretmocerus eremicus
ATTTTTCCAGATTTTTTCGATGCATTCCAAAAAAGCTATCACAAATTATTGGAAATCGACAGTGTCCAATATATTGGACGAATATAGTGAATGGGTTAAGCGTATAATCACTCTTCTTGTCTTCGTTCTAGTTTTTGCAAATGCTGACGATTCCGCCGAGTGAATACTCACACTAGAATCAACCAGCTCTAATTTAATTTTCGCGAGAAATTTGTGGAAAAAGCCATCTCGAACTGAATAGAATTTGGTTCTCACGGTTCCCCGTATTCCACCGAACACGTATATATAGCATATTCAGTCAGTTGAATGATAATCTTACTGTCACTCTGTACAGGTGTAAAGTAGGTGCGCTTACGCGAGTGCCATAGCCGAGAGCTTGGGTTACTTTATTCTTGAGATGACGTCTCGTCATGCCTCGAGTGCACATACTCATCTTACACGTACAGAGCGCGGATCTAGTTTTCATCATGACTTCCCATCTCATCTCGGGCAACGTCAAGAAAATGACAAGTTGATGCGTGATTGCGTTACGTTCGCGGTCGATCATGTATCGGAGAGATAAAGCACGCGGTAATGGCACGAGCAAAAAGAAAATTCTCAACTTCCAGCTCTCAAGGTGGAGTGATGGTTTTGTTCACCTCCCTCAAGTGTGTGCGCCTTTGGTCTTGAGTTTATCGGGGTTTGCTTTGTCAAATGTATTTTCTATAAAAAGTTGATTGACACGACTTTCTTTCCACTGACAGTCAATGATTTGTAACGGACATATCAATGTGTGAGTCATTGCGGATCTCAACCTATAGGTTATTAGGTGCTACAGCATGAGACTTTGCTCCATATCACGGACTTTTAATAAGCATGTATCCTTGTAACTTCAATTGGGATTCAGAGGCATGAATATTTTCGTGCCAATCTAGCCCAGAAGTGTTTGTATTCTACAGTGTTTGTATTCTACTTTGTAAGGATTATCATCAAGCCAATGCTGGGTTTTTCTATCGTATTATTTTCATAGTGGGTTATAGTAAAGGACCGCGATGGCTAATTGCCCCGAGCACGCTCTTCTTTTAATGGAGATGAACGGAGATGTAACTAGTGTATCTTGCAAACATTATGTTAATCATGATCGTTGGCGAATTCCCCTAGAATTCTCTAGTTTTTAAGAAATTACCAATCATCCAGCATCGTAATCATCAATTGATGAAGACACGGCTGTATCATCCAATGTCGACTGGACCAACGTAATCACCCAACTCATTTTGGGTATCTGGGGAATCTTTCAAATATATCTGCGCAATATCGATGGCTGTGATTAAAAAAATCCATCAAAAATTTTCTGGCGAGAGAGGGACGCTATCCAAAATTTGCAGTTAAGAGGGACTATTGCAAATGTTACATTGTTTGGCAAAAAAGGAACTGTCCAAAATTATCTGGTCGTAAAATGCCAAAATGAACTATCCAAAATTTTTTGTTCAAAAAGTCACTATCCAAAATTGTTTCGCAAAAAGGAATTATCCAAAGTTGTCTGGTTATAAAAAGCATTCTACACGCAGTTTCAGAAGATTCCTTTTCCGCCTGGCGATTTTGGGAAGTGTCTTTTTTTATGAACAGAAATATTAGATGCTTTCTTTCTCTAGAAAATTCGGTAATCTCAGCCACCGATACTTGTTAGTCGAAGCACATCAGTAGATAGCCAAAATCTTTGATCTTACTCCGCAATCAACGACTGTAGGGAGGACCCAATCAAGCTACGTAGACGTGATCACTCAAAACGGAGAATCGGAGTAATCTCGTCGAAATTTCATCGGTGACGACAGTCGACCATAGTTATAGAACGCAGCTCTACCCGAGCACGGCGACGACGACGACAACAACGACAACAAGGTCGCTCTCGTCGCGCGTCCGAGCCGCGAGGCGGTTGACGCGGGCCGTCACAACTTTGGCGGGGCTCGCTCCCCGATGAGAAAATTAAAGAGCGAGCGAGAGACGGGTATACACGGCTCAACGAGACAGACGGAGAGACGAGATTTCGCGCAGTTCGGAACCGGTGCGCAGGACGTCTGCGAGACCCGTGACGCGCTTGACAAGCAAAATCCCCCGCTCTGTGTATATCTGTGTTTTCGCGCGTGCACACGTCGCGCCCCGCTCCGCTCGAGATTTGCAGATTGCTGCTACTGTTGATGCATCGAGCGGACGGGAGAGAAAGGTATGAGACGATCGGGGGTTTGGTAGCAGTGTCCGTTTGGTATCAGATCGGTCGCGCATCGATCTTTTAGTTGGTTCTTCAGTTAATTTCAAAGCTTGACAGAGGTTGGCACAACTGTGTGGGAATGAGATCGAGTGGGGAATCATAATTTTTCTGGAGAATTACCCATTTTAATATTCGATGATATGCAGAGAACTATCAGCGTCATTTTTGCATCAATTCTTTCTGATGTGGTGGGTTTTGCTTTGGCAGATTCATTTGCAACAACAATTTTTGCTTTCTGTCTCTTTTCGCTCCTTGCACCTCTTTTATTGCTCACTGCCAAGCGATGTTCGAGCAACTCTAGCTGTTATCAATTCCCGCGTCAAGAGTTCTGAGCTACTTTCACTCCTTTAGTATATATATTCCCTGATCCGCACCCCCTCTCTATCTCTCTATTCCATCTTTCTTCTCTGTCCTTTTTGTAAATTTTTTTTCGTATTCGGATAATGTCGATGCAAAATAATAGTTGGAGGCGTTATCGTATGTCGTTCATTTTTGTCCAGTTCATTGCGGTTCGTATCGGCTGGAAAATTCCATCAAATGGTGACCAATTTTGTTGGTTCGTTCAACTTCGGATCTAGGTATCAGGTTAATAAATTTTCATCCCCGTACTGTTAATTTTAATTGAGTGAAACTGTCTGATTCATGTCCTCGTGAAAATGATGAAAAAATGGCTTTGCAGTGAACGTGTTAATACCTAAAAGTGAAATAAAAAGAGGAAAAGTGGTCTTTTCTCTTCCATTTGGACCAGCAGGACAAGGGAGATCCTAGTGTCAAATAGTGAATCGTACTTTGATTGCGGCCTTTTGATTCTGAAAGAAAAGCTCCTTGATCAGAATGCCAGATGAGCGAACAGAGTATCGCGAGATCCTGGCAAATCAGGAACACGGGTCGTAAGTGAGACTGGGGGTGGAAGACGATGACGGAAAAATCGCACACGTGGGCGCAAAATAATCCACATTCAAAAGTTGCTCGCACTTTTTGTAGTTGCAGCACCCGCACACGCAGGGGAGGATGAGCATCAGGCCGGCTCTTGGCCGCAGGAACGGCGAAGACGCTGTGTTTCTGGTCGTCGCTCTCCTCCCTCGTCGCGCTCTTGTGATGATAAAAATTCATGCCGGCGCAGCTTTACGATCGCTATAAAGCTTGGAAAGCTGCAGCGTGTGGTGTATTCCACATAACGAGTCGGGGCATACCTCGGCCACTTCTAACCCTCCGCGTATCTCTTATCCGCGCGGCGGAGGGAAAAATTTTCCGGCTCGCACGTCGCGCTGTCGGGACCTTTCAACCAGTTTTAATGGCATGCCGTCGGAGACGCTGCAGCGGTCGCCAGATAGTGAATTCGGGCGAAAGTGGAGTTAGTTTGCATGGGGAGCAAGTGTGTACACGTATAGAGAGCGAGACTGTGAGATGGTGGAAGAGTAGACGCGGTCGATAGAGTCGAAGAAAAAGGAGCAGGACGAGGGGAAAGGTGGCGCGGCGCGCGTAGGACTTTCGGACAGCCTGAGGTCTGCCTGTCGACTTCGTCAATGTCGCGAGGTGGACCGGCGGCAGCGGCAGCAGTAATAAAAGAAGTTTTGAAATTCCTCCGGCCTCGTCCTTTTGCGATTGCTGCTCGCCCAGTGACGGCCCACTCGATTGAAGTGCGCGAATAACTTTTCGCACTTTTTTTCATCCCTCTTTCTTTCCCATTTTACTTATCCATCGGAGCGGAGCAGCTTTCCGGGAGATGCCTGAACACTCTGTGAATGATTTTTATCACTGCTCAAAAATGCAATTTTGTGCGAAGATTTTGATATTTTTCAGGATATTCTGCACTCGTCAATAACTGGGGGAATCCCATAATGATTGCGTTCCCGATCATGACGCGAATGTTCTGCCGGTGAATCGATTTGATTTGAAAAATACAACACCGTAAAATTTGGAGGCTCACTCTCTCGTTGTATACTTTTGATGTGCACGAGAGCAGACATGCGGCACGAGGCGACGAGAGTTCGCTTTTAGCATCTTTTATGGTAGCGTTAAACTCATCTCAAATGGCTCGTGCAGAATGCCCACGCTATTCTTTTGGACAACTGACTTTTACGAGTATACTGCTTGGATATACTCACAAGTGTATCAAAATTCTTATCTTCTTTTTTTAGTGGATCATCATTTCAGCTTTCAGCTCGTGGCAATTCAACAAGTGGAATCAACGTTGTACAGTAAGAGAACTTTCGACTCTCGCAATCCTCTAGCGATTTATGTGAGTTTTTTCAATTAATGGTTATTTTGCTTACTTTGACGAGTCACATAACTGAATGGTCCACTTTCTTTAATTCGGTAACCTTTCACGAGGATTGAAGTCATACCTTTCTAAAACGTGTCCTCTGAATGCGTTGTCCAAATTTCCAAACATTATAACAAAACAGTAAATTCTCTTTGCACTAGTGTATTCATTACTCGCGAATCAAACTGCACAGAAGTAACGCGGCGAAGCAGGGAGCGCGCGCGAGAAAGCGGTAAGGCCACACGGAATGCGCTCGGCGCACAAACAGCGAGTGTATAAACGCGCTCCCTCGGGAGCTTGCAAAACGCGGCTCGAGATGAATCACGTCTCGCGTAGCTGTGCTGGAGTAATCGCGAAAACTCAATGAAGAGCGTACGCGAAAAATTGCTTTTTGGTCCGCCCGCAACCATACCTTGGACGAGCTCTGCGTTTGTGTGCACAGGACAAACAGAAGCAGAGAAGCTCGCTGAGAAATTGGGAGACTTCGCGCAAGGTGAAAATCCACGTGAACTCGCGAGGGCCCTCGGGCTCCGATCCTCTCGCAGCTCATCCCCCTTTTTTACAAGCTCCTCACCAATACTCATCCTCCATCGTGGCGATGGTGTGACGCAAGGGGGAATAGGCCGCGCGGTGGGTATATACGCGTCGTCGCAAGCTCTCCGAGCGCGGGCATTTTAATTCAGGCGGCACGTCAAGCTCGTGATCCCGAATAATCAGAGCCCGAAATTCGCTGCAGCGCCGACTCGAGCATTAGCTGCTTGTATAGGTTCGCGTACGCGCGCATTATACACGCGTGACGAAGGCACAAAAGATGCGGGCGGCCCGAGAGAGAGAGAGCTTTTTGGCGAAAGCGCGACGAGCGATGACACGAGTCTCCGAGCTTGATGCCTCGCTGTGCTTTTGAACCCCGCGGGCGGCCCCCGCGTATATTACACCAGTCCCGCGTGCGTTTCGCCGTATAGCTGCACGCTTAATTAGGCCTGCTCCGCTTGCGTATTTCGCGACGAATCCGCAATTAGCCGGCTATCTCTCCTCGCTTACTCCGAATTTTTACCTCTCCAGCTCTGACTCTGTTGTTGTTGTTGTGTGTCGTTTTTTTTGTAGATTGAGAGAAAAAGAGGTAGAGGTTTTCAGTGTAACGCAGTTTTCCGCGCTGCACAAGCTCGATTGCGCGCGCTAAATTTGAATCTGCCGCGTAGTACCCGTGGGCCCTCCTCGAAAATTTCTCATTTCTCTAAACACGGCGGACGTCAAATCGCCCCGAGAGCAGCGCGGGCTCTCTTGAAAAAAATGGTAATACTCCGGCCGGAGTGGCATTCCAAAAGAAGCGCAGATTGGAAGACGCGTGTGTATATATGCAAGGAAGGAGGAGAGAGAGGCCTCTGACGTTTGCCTAATGAAAATTATACCGCTCGCGATCGGACGCGGGCGAATTCTGAAATTCCCGGCGCATCCCGCGATGCATCAGCTTACACAGAAGAAAGCGAGCGAGAGAAGAAAGAGCCTAGAACGCGAATTAACGCTGCGCCGAGAGTCGAGAGATATAATCCAAGACGGGCGAGTGACGGGTGGCGAAAAAGGTGACGCGCGAGGGGGGATAGAGATGAGAAGGAGGCATCATCGCGAGAGAGAGAAAGAGAGATGAGAACGAGATGAGCGAGTGCAGAGAGATGCGTTTAACAAGTGCAGACCATCACAGATCAACGTCTGCAACTCGTCATGTTGTCTGGCAGCCGGCTGACGGCTCCTCCGCTCCTCGCAGCGTTCGCCCTTTTGCCGCGGAGAATCAAAACGGGCCGGATCCCCCGGCAGAGCTCGTCCGATCCTCCACATAGAAGCTTGAGCGCCCGCTCTCGCCGAGATCTCCGACGGAATCCCAATCAACTTCTTCGTTCTCAAATTATAATTTGAGCAGCTTGGCAGGGATCGCATTTGGAATTAGAATCTACCGTGCGCGATTTTGTACTTCGAGCTTTCAAATCTTCGAGAAGGTACAAGCGCGGCTCGAAAGTTCAGTTTGAAGGTTGTACATTGCAAAACGAGCGGGTCGACTTGCGGATTCGCTCGCGCTCCCACGTCCAAATTGAGACGTATACTCGGCGGGTATAATACGGGACGCGCGTGACGCGCGATGGATCCTGATTGCCAGCTGTCGGTCCCGCCGTAATTCAAACTCGTGCCTGTATATAGGAACTCATGATTCACAACGTCGTTTGGGCCCCGATGCGCGCAGCGTTTCATACCTCGCGCGATATTGCACGTCCGAATCCAGTTGCGCGCTCGCCTATCCTGACAAGCTCCTCTCGCCCCAACGAGCTCGTCCTCCGCGAAGATTTCTATAAAGCACCGCGACGTATAGTGTACGTATTAATTACGAGGTGTACGTCCGAGAAAATTCTCGCGAAAAAAATCACGATTATAAGTAGGTGTACGGCGAGTATCTCGCGGAGCGACAGGTGCGCGCATCTCGTTAGCTCGAGAGCGATAATCGCTTCTCGTGCCAGTCCGCGTACGCGATACATGTGTGTGTGTACATTAGGCCGAGCGCGAGGCGCCAAGTCGCGAAAACGAGCTTTTGCCACGACTAGATGTTTGCATATAGGTAGACGGATACGGCAAGGTCGCGCGAAACACTTTGGGCTACGTGCGTGATGTTGGCTCGAGGTGCGATAAAAGCGCGAGCTGGTATAGAGCAGGAAACGTCAGTCCGTCTATCAGCTCGAGAAACGAGCCGGTGTGCGAATTTGTTCGCGGTTGATATATACGGGTGCGTGTAGAGGAGCAAGTCTTGTGCGATGAGAGAGCTCGCTCGTGGAAAAGGAAGTGCGCGACGACGGTGTAAATATTTGATATGCAACGCTGCCCATTTTTCGCACATCCGCTACGAGCACCTTTGTATCGCGCGCGAAAGCATCGTGGCGTGGTGAGCTTGTTTGTAATGCGATAAGGGTGACAGTTGTTCGGCCGCGTCCTAGATGTATACTGCGTGTGTCGCTGAGCTGAGCTAGTATGAAAAGGATGTCGCGTCACCGACTATTGAATACCTCAGCCTCGTTCTTTTAAATTGGAGCTATTGAGAAAAGATAACGATCTGCTCACTCTGATCGAGTTCATCAATCTCTACAGTAAAACAGTACACCGAGACGAGATCAACGTTCCGTTCAAGTTCGTTATCCTCGATATCGTTTTTTTTATCGGGGTTATTATACTTTGGGACATAATACTCTGAATTTGAACAAGTGAACTCGGGAAAAAAATGAGCTCGAGCGTTGTTTGAGATAGAGAAACAATTGAGAGCCTCGTGAGAAGGAGTTGCATTCTTCGGCTGGAGGAACGCGCAAAGTTGGGCGAAGGTGGGAAAAGTATTACTCCTTATCAGGGTCTGGTTCGGGCATAAATCTGCTCCCGGACACGCGAATGCCACTGATGCCAGTCTCAGTTCGGTCTCGTGATCAAGTGGTCGCGAGGCATCCTCTGCGGGCTCTTTTCTTTGCGCCTGTATATCTTACCTCTCTTCCGACCCTTTCTCTCTGGCTGACCCTTTCATCCTCACGCGAGCGCCCACGAATTTTTCCACCCACTGTACATTCGTAAAAGTCCTGGGCCTCTGTCTCTCTGCTCTGCTGTTTCACTCCATCGCCTCGCTATTCAGCGATACGTCCGATGGGACAGTTGGCCATCGCTCACCTTGTCACGCTGGGACTCCTTTTACCGAGGGCTACTGTCCTGGAGTAAGTCGTCTTGATCACGATACAGTCGTTTGTTTCTTTTCCTGCGCCCTTTTTCTGCGTTGAGCTGTAGTTTGCATACGCTTTGCTTTAACGAGAACACAATTTGACTCACACACACTCACACACACTCACTCACTCACTCACACACACACACACACACACACACACACACACACACACACACACACACAGATTTATATCAGGGGCTGACCTCCTCGTCTGAGTTTATGAATATCTTACTTCATCAACGAGATTATTGAGTTGAAATTAGGTTGAAATTAGGTCTCGATATTTGCATGAGTTCGGGTAGCAATTTCAATAAATATTCAGCGATTCTTGGTGTACAACATGTGCGAAATCATACATAAATCTTGATGGGTTCTACTGAACCTAGGTTAGTCGATTGACTAGAAAACAGTGTAGGCCCTTTCACCGTGACGACAAAGATTTACGGTATTTCTTTCTGAAATGCAGAATTGGGCAGAATATTTCTTCTCGCTCATAACGATCAATTTGTTTCATGAAAAACTATTGCTGAATCTTTGTAGAATGTATTCAACCACAGCCATATCGATAAAAATGGAGCAACAATCTTCCTTCGACCAAGAAATACTAGCGGGGGCCACCGGTGGGCTCCACCGTATCAAATAGGTTATTTTGACATGAATAAAGGGTCCCTTTGATTTTTTGAGTCAAAGATTGCCCATTCTGGCCTATACAGTTTCTAAAAAAAAATAAGGAAAATCAAATTGGATTTAGTAAACCAGACTTGCGACAAGCAGGTAGCCGAGATTTCTGAATTCTTCGAACGAAAAAAACAAACGTATCTCCAGGACTCTCGAAAGTATTAAATATTTTTTCAGTTATACAGCTGATCTTTTTATCGATTTCCAATCATCTCTATGCAACGAAGTTACCGACCAAACTCATGTTTGCGAATGCTCGTCCAAGAAAAATTGGATTCGTATATAATCCAGTTGCTTTAAAGAACTTGACAATAAGACGTTGGGACTGCATCTGGACTGGCCGAGAACAATATGAGCTCCGGGCGCGTCGACGAGCGGACGTATTGGCGTCGCACGGGGCGCGAAAATCAATTCGAGAAGCTCGAGGAGGACGGCGTCGCGCACAGGACACGCTCGGAGCTCGGACTCGCGCTCCTCGAGGGAGAAGGATGCACAGGAGGAGGAGGAGGAGGAAGAGGAGGAGGAGAGATTGATCGGAGGGGGGTGCAGCACAGTGGACTCGGCGCTGTCCATCAGGCTGCCGGTGTCAGATTATCGTTCTGACACTTTGCGAGTTATTCTGTCCGTATCCCCCTTTGCCGTCTCCTGGCCGAGCTGCAGCAGCGCAGCTCACGCCTCGGCGAGCTCTCGTCTCTGCTCCGATATCTCCTTCGACAGCCTCGGCTCAACGTCTCCCGTTTCTTCCCCGACTAGCTCGTCCTGGCCATACTCCTCTCCTCGGCTCCCACGTACCCAACCTGCAACCTGCCCTCGCCTCGCGGGCTTCCGTATTTTACAAGCATCGCGCACCCGATGCGCGTTTCTCCGCTCGGATAATTTTCTGGACGCTCCGCGAGAGCCGAGCGCTGATTTAATTTCGCCGGATCAAGGAGGTGGGCGCTAAATCGCGCCTCCTTCGCGACTTGAGAATTGCACCCGTGCCGTCGCTCGCAATCGGCCGCCTCGCAGATGAGCGATATGTGTACCGGCGCAGTGTCTCGCGAATTTCGAGGTATAGCGGGCAATATGCGCAGAAGCGACGATCTCGAGAGTGGCTTATGTATGTACGGCCGGTGTCGATCGAATTTCACGAGACGGGATCGTTCGAGCTCGCTGGACGCGCTCTGTCCGCGACGCCCGTCGTGCTCCTTGCGCGCCAAAGACAAAGCCTCATCCTCGCGAGGCCGCCTCCTCATCCTCCTCCTTCGAATATCTTCTCTCTTTCTGCACCCGATCTCCTCTCATTCGGCCGCCGACTTTTTCTTCATTTTCGACCCAAACTCGTCCGGCAGCTGCTATCTCCTTGCGCGAGAGTGATATATTGCGCGATATTCCGTGACGCGCGCGAGTCGCTCTCTCGTCCCTTTCCGCGTCGTTAAATTGAAAAATACGCGACGCGAGCGTGTATTTTATGTAACGCCACGTACGGGCTGACGGATCTCGGGATCCGCGGAGAGCGACGATCGATTGGATAGATATAAACAAATTAATACGCGTCGGATTTGACGCGCGCTCCCGACGTAAGTCATGGGCTGACCCGAGGTATTACTCTCGCATCGTTGAAATTGCCTACTGGGACGGGCCAGACTGATCTGCGCCCAATTGATGCTCCTGGATATAAACAATTTCTTGGGTATGTTTCTTCTGAAGAGGCCAAGAGATCGAAGATCCTTCCTGCACTCATTTCGAGTGGAGTGGGATAAAACTCACCAAGATCTCGTAGATACCGTGAGAAAATCGACTACGGAGGAAAAAACATCGTAGTCGATACGCGAAGAAATCTCGCGGGTATTTAACGCCAGATCCAGCGTGTAATGTGTCGCTCGGAGGTACAGGAGA
>JAPYYZ010004191.1:0-15655 GCA_030522705.1 Eretmocerus eremicus
AAGAACTATGAGAGGCGTAGCACTATGAGGGGCGTATCATTTATCCAGGTCAATACAAGCATATAAATACGGAGTGCCTGCGGCACTGCGTGTCTTTTTGCATCTTGCCGTCTCGCGGCACCTTTCGTCTTTTGCCTCTCTGGAGACTGGTTGCTCTTGAAGCTTAAATCCACTCCTAAAGTATTCAGTCTCTCTCTGTCTTTGTACTTTTTTATCGACGAATAAAGCACAGTATATCGAGTATCCTGAGTAGTCAACTACAACTTCTCCAACCCCAAACGGTTGAGTCTCAGCGCTCAACCTAGACAGGACAGAAACCACCCACGTAACAGGGGAAAGAAGCTTGATAGCAAGGACAGCTTCATTGAAATTTGTGGGCTTGAACGTGAAGCCCTCTTTTGAGGCCAAATTCATTCCGTCCATCGCTGCTTCAATATCCCTTTGAAGCAAGACGGATACCTCCGCAAAGTCAGCGTTCAGCTCATCCGGTGTGAAACCGTGGAGTTCCTCCTCTCTGCTCTTGGGCACGAGGCCGAGGTTGCGCATTTTCTTCCATATGTTCTTATTTTGGTCTAAAGCGTCTAAAAGATGATTTCAAAAGAAAGAATGACGCTCCTGCTCTTCGTGCACGTCGACCTGTTTACTGAGTCGAAAGTACTCACTCTGGAGCTCAGGGCACTCGCGATGATTGCGTTGGATCGTTTACAGCTCCTACGTGCCGCATTCCGCTTATTTATGAGCGCTTTCAACTCGGGATCAATCCAAGGAGCATTGCCTTTATGGGGTCGAAACGTTTTCTCGGGCGCTCATTCATCCGGAATATTCTTCACATTTCCATTGAACAACTTAACAGCATCTCCCAAGCTGGTTCCAGCTAAAGTCGAAGAGAAACGGGTCAAACTGAAGTGGACGCAGTCAGCCTCAGGTTGGGACCAACCTATGGAGCAAAATCCTCTTTGGGGTGCACCGTGTCAGGTGGTGCTAGCAGATCAGTAGCTGCACGCAAGTTTCCATCTAGACATTCCACAGCCCCCTCTAAATCAGCCTCCGCATTTTATGGGTGTCCAGTCCATATGCTGTAGCATATTAATGAGTTGTCCCGGGTCGATGTTGTTAAATTTCCGAAAAGTAAACGCGGTTTTCACGAGCTCTGGGACGAAGATGTCAATCGTCACTTCAATTAGTGCATGGCCACCGAAGTTCGGGAGATAAATGTTCTTTTGGTCAGGAACAGTGTCATTATCATCTACCAGCGTCAAGTCTATCCATGTGTGCGCCGAGTTAGTATGATGAGTTGACTAGCTGTAAGGACAATTCATTCTTCAGTTTTCTTACGGTGTTTGCATCAGGCGATGTTGACAATATGTTCGCAATAGGGTCTCCCATCATTATTTTGGGACAGAAGTCACTCGAGAGATCACCAAGCACGTTGAAAAAATCAGTGTTCTTCTGCACGGGAATTCCTGGGGGTCTGTAGATGACCCCCACAAGGATGGAAGAAGAGTCACTCTTCTGCACTCTACAGAATAAGTATTGAGCTTTCAGAGATTTCTCCTCGCACGTTACATCAGAAAAAGCCAATCACTCGACCTTGTCATCATAGCGTACATAAGGAACAACGCCTCCTCCCTTCCTGTTGCGATTTAGCCGGATCACTGAAAATCCAGGAACTGGAACGAGATTGCTATCAATTTCTGAGTCCAACCATATCTCAGCAACACCGGAGAGATGAAATGATGGATCTTGATTAATGTGGAATCGAAATTCCTCGATGAGACCCAAGAGGGAAGTGATTTCAAGAAAAACCACCCTCAGATGATTTCCCTCCACCCCGGAGCATCCAGCAGGAGGACCTGGTCACAATCAAGTTGTTGGAATAGGCTCATCAGTCGACTTCGAGCCCCGCCTATCAACCTCAGGACGAGATCCAGAAGGATCACGGCAGCGGTCAGCCAAGCAAGTAGTCTGAATGATCTGTAATCTGCAGCATTCGTGAAGACATGCGCACACTATGGACTTCAGGCTCTCGGAAGATTGGAACTTATCATGAGTCCGTAGCTTATTCACATACATTCTAAGATTTGGCACGATAGGAGCAGGAATCTCGCCAAGCAGGGTGCGTGAGATGTTGTTAGTGGTGAAATAGTTATGGGCTGGCGAGCGCTCACCTTGCAGGCTATAGTGGACAAGTCTACCACTGGATAGGTCTACGACCCAAGAATATGGCCTGCTCGGGCCCGATCCCGGCTTTCCCCCAGATCCCTCCCCGCTCTCAGCCGCAGTTCGGCGCGGCTCCTGCACGCGAGTCCCAGTGGTGTCTTTCTTCTTCAGCGATGGAAGAACTGTACCAAGCACTGCGTATGCGATATCCTGACGATTCCGCTCAGAATGAGCTGAATCCGGCCTTGAAGCTCCATTAATTACTAGCTCGCAGCGCTCGATGGCTACATGATGAGACTGCGTGGCTTTCAAAGCAGCCGAACGCCGCTGAGTGAGGGGGTGGAGACAAGAGATGTTTGAATCATTTGAAGCATCACCTTCAGAGTTTGAATTACTAGGACAGATGAACAGAGTGGAAATTGATCCGGATTCCTATTATCTAATATTTCAGTAAAATTTTACATCATATACCTTCTAAAACTCTACTTGGATTGAATAGCAATCAGAATAAACGGCCCATTATAGTGTGTGAACCAATGGTGGGCTTTGAAGACTATCTGTCGAAGACTTGTTCGTTGTATTCTCCAATTGTGGAAATGGAATGATTTCTCACAGCACCGAATGAAAGAGACAGTAGTCCGGGAACACTATTTCGACAGAGTAATTATCACATATGATGCTATTGCGACTTCCAGTATTATCCAGACTCTGCCTAGATCATGCACTTTTGATGAGCTTTTAGCTGACTAATCTTATAAGCCTTGTGAGTCCCGAACGCTCTCCTTGAATCTTGAGAGATTCTTGTTTGCTGCGAGGTCCGTTCGATCCCTGACATTCCAAGGAAAATCCTTGCATACATAATTGGGAAATCCAACATTTTGAATTGGGTTGAAGTTAAAACATGTAATAATTCTGTTTGCTGCTGTTTGCAATGAGCGATGTGACATTTGATAGTATAGCAACTGAAGGTGTAAACATGAATAAAAATACTGCATGGGTGGAAGTAGAATTCGGTTCCTGTCTCGTATGACGGGACTCCGGTAGCTAGGCGCGATGTAAGCTAAGATGGCGGCAAGGACAGTACGGCAGTCTAGTTGTTCACTCGGACGAGATGCGATGTAACCACTTTTCCCAAATTTTGAGGCCACCGAGGCCTAGTGGATCTAGTCCTTGGTCTTCCACGCGGAAGGCCAGGATTCAATTCCCGGCCGGCACCACGGAGATTTTTTTTCATGTGCTTTTCACGGCAATCTCGGTGGTACGGAACCCATCTTAAACTGTAGGTCCCCCTTACCGAGGTGAAATCGGTAGTTGGCAGTTGCTGACGCGCTGGTTGAGCGTATCGCCACCCCACTCCTATGGGTGCCGTCTGGATGGAGCTTGAAAAAGCAGGTGCCAAAACGTAAAACTGAAAACTTATATCCAATTCAATTCAAATCATTGTCAGGTTTTCAATACAACTAATACTGATAACAGTACTCTGCAGAGATGTGTTAATACATCTGTTGACAGTCTGGTACTAAGTAATATACAAGGGAGAAATAATGGAAGAATATAATATAATAATAACGATATAATATAGGAATATTTGGAGAATAGTATATAATGTCCCTTCTCTGCCTTGTTAGCAAAAACATATAAGAGATTTGGAATGAGACTTCATTGGAATAATATTCAATCATTATCGAGTTCTAAAACGCTATTACCTGATACTGATCTGAATTTTCCTCGTAACAATAATTGAGGATTGTGAAGAATTGGAATTCTTGTGGATTGGTCGAGCAGATTTATTCTTGAAGAATAATTCCAACGTTTCGCTCATCAATAATTACACGGGCCTCATCAGGGTTTTCACAAGTCAACACATCAACGGCAATACAGTAATGCGTATCATGATTGATACATATGTTAAACCACTGCACAAAAGACACACTCACTGGAAACAAACCAAAAATCAGAGAAATGTACATAGAAACGGTGTGAGCAAAGATAAACAAAACGTCACTATACTTTTGATTGCAAGTTATGGCGCCAGCGTGTCTAGCACCGATCTTCACGCGCAGACAACTACTGGGTGCATATCGGTATGAAATAAAGCGAGGCAGCATTCAAATTTGTGGTGAGCCGTGTGTGTGAAACATATATAATATTTGAGGGACAGAATCACGGTCTTTCTCTGATTTTGTCGATGAACGTCTTGTATGCATTCCTTAGGAACATGGTGTCCTATATTCTATTGAGGGTGTGGTTGTGTAAGTGTATGTATAAAATTTCCAGAAATTCTCGGCTTTTCTTGTTGAGCTCGGTATCTAAAGTTTTGACGTTCCTGAAGTCTATGGAGTGGTTGGTATCTAAGCAATGCATAGCAAGGGCTGACCTTTCTGCTTTCATCTTTACATCTCTCTCATGTTCATAGGTCCGAGATCGCAGAAGTCTTTTTATCTGTCCTATATATGTGGCATTACAATTTTGACAGTCAATTTTGTAGATACAGTGAGTTTTTCCAGAGAGAGGAACTCTATCTTAACCTAGAGAAAAAAATTCAAGCTTGTGTGATGGGATAAAAATTAGGAATAATTCATGTTTGAGCGTTATGGTAAGTAATTTCTTCTCCAAATAAGGATCAGAGGGCAAGAATATTTTCGAGCTGAGGTTCATTCAGGTTCATTTATCCACCAAATTGTAGATTTTGGCAACTTTCTGATTCTTTGGATGGTGCGAAGAGTATTGAATGGATCTACCGGAGGCAATAGATTTTCGAAACCAATTAATGCGTGGAGTTTGATCTGAAAAGCTGATACTATTGTCTTGATTTTCTCTTCCTATGGTAAATCGAAGATTCGAGTTATAGCTATTGAGGGATTGTGAGGCGAATTCTATGAAATCTTTGTGTACAATTGTGACCAATCCACAAGGATTCTAATTCTTTACAAGCCTTATTCCCATCGAGCTCAAGAAAACCTCATTGTTACAATAATTAAGGATCACACATGGGAATTCATCAGGCTAACCATTTATTCAACTCTATACAACTAACAATTCCATTTAGGGCCTTCCTGCGCCTTTCACTCGGTAGAGTTTTGGCATCTACAGAAAGCTTGTTGTAATGCAAAGTAGCCACGTACGAGTGACTCTTCTTGCCTGCATTCTTACTTACTTCTGGTAGACTCATTTCTTTGTTGCGAGTTATTGATTTAGTAGCTGAATAGGAATTCCTCAAATTTTTGTGATTAAGAATTAGGCATTTAAAGACATATTTCTTCCTGGGGTTTCGAGGTTGAGTAAAATTTGAGTCTTTAGTGGCCATTCTCTTCATGATTTTTGTGTGCAAGTTGTTGAGCAGGCTGATATTAGTGGAGCTGGTTGACCCCCATGCTATTATTCCATAAGTCATAATTGAGTAGTACAACCCATACATTATTGAGACAAGACTAGCCATCGGGAGTACATTACTCAGCCTGCTGAGAGCGTGTACAACATACTTCGTTCGATTCACTTTGTAGATGATTTCGTGGTCCCATCTCAAATTGCAATCAATGTAAATCCCCGGGTACTTAATCTTGTCAACCCTTTGGACTCGTTTTTCATTGATATTCAATGGGAATCCATCAGGCAGATTTAGGCCTATTTTTATAATTAGCAAATGTCATGCATACTGTCTTATCCAAATTTAGAGATAATCCATCCAAATCTAACCAGTCTTTCAGTATCAAAAATTGCTCTCTGAGTCTTGACAGTACTTCCTTCCATGTTGCTTTAGAGCACATCACAATTGTGTCATCAGCATACGAAATAACGAAACAGTCTCCAAATTCATGATCAGATATAATTTAAGTATGAAATGAATAGTAATTGCCCAAGTATAGTTCCTCGGGGAACCTCAATGTCAATTCGTAACGCAGAGCTTCTAAATTCATCGATTTTGACTATTCTCATTCCATGGTTAGATAGCTTCAAACTGACATGTTAGGGATTCCGCGGATACCAAGAATTCCGAGCTTCTTTAGTAGGTTGGCATGATTGACTGTGTCGAAAGCTTTAGCTAAGTCCAAGAAAGCAGCCGCTATAGACTTACTTCTGTCTCATTCTTGGTAGATGGTTTCACTTACTGTAGCAAGAGCATCAGTCGTGCTCATTTCTTTCCTGAAACCAAATTGGTTATTTGACAGTAACTTATATCTATTTATAAAGTCAATAAGCCTACCATGACTCAATTTTTCAAAGAGTTTGGCAAAATTCGAGATTTTGGAGATTGGTCTATAGTTTCCTAGTTGGTTTCTGCTTCCACTCTCGAAGATACACTACTGGTCAAAAGTATGGGTTCACTTGAGAAAAAAATCTTGCTATCTTCGAAATTGAATATTTCGGGGCCCCGTGGTCCAAATGGACTCTATCTAGGCTCATTTTGTAGCTTCTTTTGCGTACTTTGGAACGTCTATTCGAAGTTTTTTCATAGGACGCGACTGGTCTTCGAAGTCAGTCGAAATCATTACGATGTATCATAATGAGAAGATCCATATGGACTCGAAAATACTATAAGCCTTTGAACTTTTTTGGATGTTCCATCCTGCTATGACTCGAGAGATTAGTTAATCAATCTCAAAATTCAGACATTTCCCTCATTGAAGTAAGCATCTCGAGCTCTGATGACCGCTTGGCATACACGCGGCATCCTGTCTATCAATTTCTGCAACACATTTTGATCGTTGTTCCTCAATTGATCTTGCAACGCTTGCCACAATTCATTTTTGTTTCGCAAGGGCTTATCCCTGATGCTCCTCTCTGAGTAGTCCCATTGTGATTCGATGGGATTACAATCGGAGCTTTGTGGAGGTCACTCCATAATCTGAAGACATTTCTGCTTCTCTTTTGATTTCAAATAATTCGAGCAATATTGCGAGGTATGTTTTGGGTCATCATCTTGCTGCATCACAAAATTCTCTCCAACAATTTGTCGACCCAATGGGATGGCGTGATATTGCAGAATGTTGTGATATACCTTTTTATCCATTATCCCCTCTATTTTGACCAAATCGCCGACGTTTGTCCCAGCAAAACATCCTCACACCATTATTGATCCACCTCCATGCTTCACTGTTGGGATGATGCAACGAGCATTCATTTTTCCTTTATCTTGTCGACGCACATACACACGACGTTTTGAAGAGAACAATTCATATTTTGACTTATCGGTGAAGAGCATTTTTTTCCAATCATTGGGTGTCCAATGTCTATAATTGGCTATAGATGGCTCTTAGGAGAGGTTTTTTTATTGCAACACAATCTTTCAAACTAGAATTCCGGAGACGATGCTGCATAGTCGAGACTGATATATCGACGTTTCGAGCTGTTACGAATTCACTCCGAATTTGCCGCGCCGTCTTGAAACGATCCCGCTTGCTCTTCGAAACGATTTGCTTATCTTGCTGTGAGGTCGTCACGCAAGGCCGGCCACTGCGACTACGGCTCTCGACTCCATGTCCTTTTTTGTACCTATCCACTGTCAATTTCACACCATTGTACGAAATTTTCAATTTTTGCGCAATGTACCGGTATGAACATCCATTACCAACTAGAACGATGATAGCACTTCGCGTTGTTTCGCGAAGTTCAGATTTCGTAGCCATCGCAGTTCGTCGGAGTCGAAAACTCGCAACATACTAATCAGAATTCCTTTCAAGGGTCGAATTTGAGGCAGAATTGACGAAGGAATGCACCTTTGCGTGTGAATGGTTTCCGGGAGCAATGATACGAGTATCTATCTATGAAAATCACATAGATCGAGATACCATACAGTGCGCTTAGCAATAAGCTCGTGGAATCATTCCGCTCCATCACTAATTCTTTTCATACAGTGCATAAGTTCTGGAGAAATATGCGAAAAAGTATCTTTTTTGCAAGAATACTCATAACTCCAACGGGAAATGAGCTAGAGCAACGTTTGGAAACGATTTCGAAAGGTATTGAGTTGTTCTACAAAGTCTCATGAGTTTTATCGAGCTACCATGACTACCGTAAGAAATGCAGGAGATTGAAAGCACTCCTCAGGAATGTGGAAATGTTCTTGTCTTCAACGTGGCGTAGCGAAAACCAGTTGCATCCTATGAAAGAACTTCGATTCGACGTTTTGAGGTACGCAAAAAAAGCTACAAAATGAGCCGAGATAAAGTCCATATGGACCACGGGGGCCCGAAAGCAAGATTTTTTCCCAAGTGAACCCATACTTTTGACCGGTAGTGTAGGTACTACCTCAGCTCTCTTGAAGTGATCTGGACAAATTTCAGTACAGTGAATCGAATTCATATGTGTAAGAAAACTCAAAAAAAAGTTATTCTCAATGCAAATATTTGAAATGGATGCATGTATGTTGTCTAGCCCGCCATTTTCGTTCTTCCAACTCTTGGCTGCGCGTTCAATTTCGTCTTCTTTCGCGTGGAAGAGAAGAATATAATTTTTTGATTGTGACTAATTTTTTGGAATAAAATTTCTCGACATGTTGATTTTACTCACTAAGTTCTTGCCTATCTGACTGGAATACTCATTCATATGGTCAACAATATTTTACGAGCCTCTTATTTCGGACTGAGAGTCAGGGCTTACAAGGTTTTCAATTTTTTCCTTGAGTTCGCGACCATTTCTGCTTACTTTCTCATTCACAGAATTCCAAATTTTTTCTGCATCTCTACCATAACTTTTGATCTTATTTCTTTCAAAGTTCAATTTTCCAATTCTGAGCCCATTCGAAAATACTCTACATTTCTCTTTGTATCCAGAGTCCAACTTTACATTGTGTCTATCCTTTCTCAACTTGTTATGAAGAATCTCTTCCTCTCTCATGTTTTTTAATAGACTTTGAGTAATCGAGGGTTTTCTCTCTTGTATGGATTTGTTCTTATTCGCATCATTTCTACAAGCTTATTTATGGCCTCGTTTCGATCATCAAACTTCAAAATAACTCTCCAGTCTGTCAAGACAATCAATTTACGTAACAATTTCCTGTTGATTAATTTGTTGGGTTCAGAATTTTGATTCTGGGCGAGATCAACTTCGATGTTCGAGAAGAGTGGAGAGTGATCCGTGAGATCTTGTTCAAATTCAATGGAGTTTCGATGAAGATTAGATTTAATGAAAGCATTGTCAATGCGAGAATTTTCACGGTTAACTCTTTCTCGGGTGGATGTGTTGAAGTAAGGGATGTAACCTCATTCCAAGAAATTATTCAAGAGGGAGTCATTATATATTTTACCTATATCAATATTATAATCTCCAATCACAGAATGATCTATAGTCTTTCTATGATTTTGGAGAAAAGTATACAATTATTCCATAAACACCTTCTTGCTATAATGAAGAGATTTATAGAGACTACTAATTAGTAACTCACCTGGCTTCCCAGGGCATAGCTTAATGTTCAGTGTTTTAGTTACTTCTATGTCTACAGTTTCACATTGATGTTTTATGTCGTTGGGAACATGAACTGCTACGCTGTCTGCTTGTTGACGCCCCCTCCATTCAGGTACAAGATGTATCCTTCTAAATCCAGGGAACCGTAGGTGTTGTTACTTGAGCAGGTTTCTGCACGGACGATGACTGCAGGCTTGGTCTGGAGTTGTTGGAGAACAGCTTCGATTTCATCTATATTTTTTCTCAAGATTCTAAAGTTCACATACATTATCAAGGTATCTTGACAAGCTGTGAGATGATTTAAATCTACAGTTCTGGAAACTATGGTTTCCTTGATGATGATACTTTGGTCTCCTTCAGTTTCTAGAGTAGATCCATTCGAGAAATAGTGGTTCTCATTTGCCATTTCCTATCTGTTTTATAGGTTTGGTTTGACTCACAACAGTTGATACAGCATTGTTTTCTCCTATTTCTGTATTCTTCGCTATCATGATTTTGTCCAGAGTACTTGCACATGGAATCAGCCGATCTACATTTTTCAACAGCATGCCCATATTTACAACATTTGTAGCACATATTTATATCGAAATCATCAAAGACCTTATGTCTCTAGCAACCAATGTAAATCTTTCTTGTGGACATAATTTTGCTATAAGTCTCAGCATCCAATTCTGCAATAATTGTATGTTTCTTGGTCTTTCTACTTTTGTATGTGTGTTGAATCTGGAAAAAGTCCTTCTCTGTGAGGTTATTCCTCTTGCAGATATCTTCTTCGATTATTGTATGGATAACACATCCAAAGTCTTCTTCTGAATCAACATCAATAATTCTAATTCTGGGCTTTTTCCTTTTCTCAATTTCAATTTTATTGTCATCAAGCCGACTCCATCTTCACAGGTACCTTGCTTACCGACCATAGCTCTCTTTCCCATCACTGGGTCCATCTCATTCGCCCTGGATGTCACAAGCGTCAATCTCGCGGCTCCAGGGAGGGCTTCATTCTCTGCTTTCCACTGTAACTTCACTTTTCACTCCGCGTAGATCTCACCTCTTCCCCACCGTTACTGATGACTCTTCCGTACTCATTTTTTCCTCCTCGAACCCGCCTTGTGCACTTCCGATCTATCTACATCTCTCCTTTCCCACTTTTTTGTAACTTCCCTTTCCACTGCTCCTTATTCCACTCTTCACGAATACGTCTGTTGACTTCGGCGTCCATTCTATCTCTCATTCTCATTTTTATCCTTATTCCTTCATAATATCCAGTCTCATCAGGTATCAGGCTCCGTCCCACTCAGTCTCATGAATGAACGAGTGGAATGCGATGACTTCCATTTCGATTATTCACCAGTAACACCGTAACAAAATACTGATGATTTTCTTTTCACATTCGATTAGTTCTAACTAAGTTATTCAATCCTAGATCTTCATACTACGACGAATGCAACACACATACTGAATACGTCTAAGACTGTTCACGCTTACGTGCAAGCATGTGGACTGAAAAAATGGTAGACAATCACTAAAGTACTCAAACTACCAATGTACTTTGAAAATTAGAATATTCTATGATCCACAACATTCATCAAAAGCTCAAACAAAGTGAGATTTCCATTACAAAATACGAAGTATTTATATTTTTGAGAACAAACTTGTATAACGTATTGACCTTCAAATCATAACTTGTTGTGCTAGAATTCATTGAACTTCATTCCCTTGACTCCAACAACTCCATGAAAAAAAATCTATGAAATACTTAGAGTAGAAACAGAATGACTTAATAGCCATCAATACATATCTCTCTTGAATTCAACTCCTGTTTTGGCTTACTGTTTGCACTATGAGCAGATTATTCCTTTTCAAGTTTCCATTTTGGTTTTTAGCGTTGAAGGTCTCCTTTCTTTTGAGTTCCTCAATAGCATTGTTAACTTTTGTTCTTTCCGATTCATCGTTGACATTTCTAGCTATGGATTCAAAATGCTCACCATTTGCTGACTTGCGTAGACGAATTCCAGGTAAGTAGACAAAATAGGACACTCTCCTCGGAACAGGAAGCATATTACTCAAGGAAGGCACATCTTTGGGAACTTCCAAGACATGATTTTTCCTCTCCGGAAGAGAAAGTATCACGAAAAACGTGAGATCTATATTCAACAGAGCAATATCTTTCTGCACTCGCCCATCAAATAAGTTTACGCTCATTGAACCATAAGGTTACGTTCCAGAACAATAACACCATTCGATGAATCCAAGCACCCGTCAATGTGGTCTTCAACAACAGCATCAATATTGTGTGCTTCACCTTTAGTGAAATATTCCATTCCCAGTAGAGCGAACGGTTTCTCATCCTTGAACACTACTGAATCTGGTGATTCGCCTAGCCACTCAATGGTTAGGCAATCTATGAGACCAGTTTCAATCACCTCCATATCGAGATTATAATTCTCAACAATTGCACGAGCTCTACTCCCATTTTTTATTCCATGCTCGGTAGCGTCATTAGTGAACGATGCTGGGTCAATAGAGTTTTGACACTTAGACCTCTACTCTAACAGAGTTTTTTGATTTTTAGTAAACGTTTACATAAGATAACCAGTAGTTCCCGTGACAATGAATTCCCTTCCACTGAGCAATTTAGCAAAGTTTCTGGTATTCTCACAGATTTCTAAGATATTTCTGAAGAGTTTCCTCAAAATCTCCTCACAACATTCTCTGAGAAAATGAACTTGATGTAAATTCAACACTTCCGTCAGCTCACAATCTTGATTAGAAGAAATCTGAGTATACATCTCTCGACTTGTCAAGACCTTAGTCTAACCTCATCTGGACTCTTGCGCGGTCGTGTACCTTGACGCCACCGACGATCTCATGGCGCGGATACACCGACTGCTCGAAGCGTGTGTGAGATACACTTTTGGTGTGAGGAGAGATGAGCACATTGTCCCGTACAGGGGGCGCTTGGGTTGGTTGCGTACTGATTCGCGGAGAATGTACTTCGCAGCCCTCCTCATGTATAATATCCTGCATATGAGAGAGCCTGGCTTACTGGCTGCAATTTTCTCCAGGTACCAATCTCAGCGCTCCCAGCGAGGTGTTGTTAAAAGGCAGGAAGTTCCAAAAATGAGTATCGATTATGGGATAAACTCTTTCCCGAGTCAATGCACTCGGAATTAGACCTTTCTCCCTCTTGGCATCCGGCAAGCAACGAGTATATCGTGTTTCGGAAAGGCAGTACATGACTCTTCATTGACACAACCTCCACAAGAGATTGATGGGGGCACCAGACATTCTTTCAGGCTATGGGGGCATCACTTCTCAAGGTGGTTCACTCGGTCAGAGAGAGGAAGCGATATCTGTGCGAGAGAATCAGAATCCACTTTCCCTTTTGGAAATTTCATATCTTTGAACCAAAGCATTTGATTCCCTCAAAACATCTTCTTCCTGATCATATCACTTTGATCGTATTCTCTGTTGATTCTTTTATAAACGAATGCGTGTGGATATAAACAAATGATCATATCTTCTAAACGCGCCTCACAAATTCCGTGCCGTTCCACATCAATGTTTGATCCAACAATTCCCACGTAATTTTTTCTTCAGAATTTTCTATGATCGCGTTTTTGAGATATTCAACGCGGAAGGTGCATTCCCTATCTTCCACGTGTTGAATTCCAAGACTTGTATATTCATTTTCTCAAAAACCGGCATGAAGGATTTTTTGGAATTCTTTTGAGTGGCTAATATCGTCATTCTCTACATGCATGCCAATTTTTGTGGACTTCTGTGATCAAATCGAGTTCCGTGGGAACCACCTCAATATGTAATTTGCGAGTGACCCTCTGGCACGGTTTTCTTATCCTTAGCTACGTAATATGACTAGTCACAACAGTGATAGCTACTAGATCCTTGACCAAACAATTTTGACTTCGCAATATGCATGTTCATGTACCTGAATGATTGATTGGACTTTCGCCATGGTGCAGGCTGAATCCAGTTAAGGCCATGTCGTAGCCGTGCATCCGACGCATGGGTAGCCGTTTTCGGAGCATTCCCCATTATTCTCGAATCCTTTGGAGATTTGGATCAAAATAGAAGAGAGTGGCTGTTCTACATACTCGAATAAACATCTTTTCTCTCGTCTTTTAATCCAAATCGAGAGGATGTTCGAGAATAACAGGAACGCGATGAGTGCTCATATACCTCACCGTATACATGGCGCAACTATACATGCATATAATGCTCCCGGGCGTTCCCAATATTCTGAAAAAGCTCCGCGATTTGGATCAGGAGAGGAGAGAAAGGATCAAGATTTGGGTATGTAGAACAGTCTCTCTCTTTTTTTTGTTCCAATACTCTAAGGGGCTCAAGTATAATGGGAAATGGTTCCATGCAGAGCGCGCTCGCATGGCTCCGACATGGCTTTGAGATCAGGCAGCAAAAAATTTTGAAAATTCAATCGGCTCCGCTCTGAAATATATGAATTCAGGAACGAAATGATGAGACATGTATTGCTTTCTCAAAGAGGAAGCTTTGTATTCGTGACAACGAAATTCTTGGTCATCCGATGCTTCAAATCCATTTTTTTCTCCATTACATCTCTTATCCATACTAAACAAAGCTCTTCTTGTTCCTCTAGCGAAGATCTATCGATGTACCTCACACATTTCACTCACTCCCTTTCATAAAATTACTTCACACCATTTTTTCCTCCCCTTCCCTCATGTCTGTGTATGTGTATGTTGTTTTTTATTATTTACGATCACTTTTGAACGGTACGTTCGATCCTCTTGAAATTTTGAGGGATTATAGAGAATCATTAAACTCACATTTCTCTTCAGTTTGGTCTTTTTACATCGAATACATTTTCATTTTTGCTCTTTTAATCACTCCCCTCTCATATTTTCGATTTTTTCTCATAACAAAATTATGATATTTCTCCTCTATCACTATCCAAAAATACCAACAATGGAGTTACTGTTCATTTCCATCTTTTGGATCGATTGGTTGATACACATTCTTCAGTCAACCCCTGAATTTTTTTTAAACACCAATAAATCGATAAAATGATATAACTTCTACAATTTTCTCCCCAATGCATTAAATCAAAAATGTGTATCAACCAAACGATTCAGAATATCAAAATACATCATAATCATCTCCTTCGTCTTTTTCAATCTTGACTGATGAGAAATATCACACTTTTACACACAAAAAATATCATACTCCCTTGATTAAAAATTTACAACTAAGAATGTATCCGATATTTATGGCTTAAAAGCGACTCAGCTCTCAATTTGATGATTCTCTGTACCTCCTCGAAATTTCAAGAGGATCGGCCGTACCCTTTAGGAGTTTTGGTGTACCAAAGAAACCATACTCACTAGGAGAGGTCACACCCTCCGGAAAAGGGATTTGGCTGAAAATGTATACGTACCTTCTACTCCATGAAACTAGAACATTCCTAGAGTTATAGACCCTAACGCTCAAGCATATTTGATTGGCAGCAATATGAAGTCTTAATAAAATAAGCCAATTTACATGCAAATTGACGTTTATGAGACTTGAAAGTGTCATGTTTCTAATACTTCATGGTCACTTCCTAGCCCACTTTAGATTTGGGAACAGATCCATATGACCCCACAGAACACTGAAAAATACAAAAAAAGTCTATCTATACCCTCATTAGAGTGGAAATAAACACCGATACTCAATTTTATCATAAATTTTGGATTACCCACAATCACAACATATGGAAATGTTCATTGCCGGGCAAGTTTCTGGCACGCTTTGCTTGGAAAATTTCCTAAATTCACTTGGGAATAAGCTCTAGAAAATTGACTTCTTCCACTTGAGCCAGCCATAGCAAGACAGAGATGGAGAAAATTGATGGCTCATAGCCAGAATTCTGTTTTCTGGAATGACGGTTGTTGTTACTTCTTGAAGGAATCACCTTGGTTTGAGTTATATAAGCACTTGATGGCATTACTCACAGAATACACTCATCTTGAGGATATGAAGATGATCACTAGAAAGCCCAGAACATTTCATTTGGGCCTCTCACCACCCGAGGGAAGACTCCATACTCATAAGG
>JAPYYZ010004192.1:0-15048 GCA_030522705.1 Eretmocerus eremicus
ATTTTTCAATCATAGTTTGCGTAATTCCTAACCGAGTCCTATCCAGACCGAATCAGGCAAATTGTGTTTGAATAAACTTGAAGAGATCCGACTGCTCTGTACCGTCAGTTTTCTAACCTCAAACAACATGGCCCTGCAGCGAGGGAATAATACAATTGCGTGCCTGTGAATTCACAACGCGCGCGGGGAAAACCCAGGCTGTTGCAGGGAATTCACTGGCCCGTACTGTGAAATCCCTGTGTTGAATACTGGATAAAAACCCGACCTATGTTGAACATAGGAATTTTACAAAGCGCGCTGTACTTTACCTAGCCCGGTAGTGATTTCCCAGTCAATTGCACGGGATTACCCTGTTCCGACGAGGGTTTCCCCAAGAGTTTTTTTTACAGTGTAAATGAAACTCCAAGCTGAAGGTCCGAACCAACATAGTTGAAAAACTCACATTACGCTATCGAACTCAAGTTTGATTTTTCCCTTATTAGAAACAACTTGAGCTGAACATTCATAAAGTTATCCCCTGCTCATGCAATTTTTGATGACCATTCACATAAAATTTCTTCCGATTCATTGATATCCAAGACTCAAAAGAAAAATTTAGTGCTATACTATACCCTTCATCTCATTGAATCATTCCAAAATATCGAGTGATCAGGTAAGGATTCAGGGTTTTCAGAAAGGTTGCGAAGATTGATAGAAATTATGTAGATGCGATTGATTATTCAGTTGAGGGTACATGCAAACGGACTAGTATATTTTGTGTCTCAAGACCCTGGAACGCTGTGACTGTAATGGAATTCCTCTCTGTACATCAAAATCAATTCAGTAAGAATGCCAACACTACTTGATCTCATTGGGAGTTGCAAGAAAAGAGAAGCTAATGGGATCAAATTTCTATCTCAAACTTTCTGAAGATGAATGAGTCGACAAATAACTTTCTAGCTTTGAACTTCTCCCACATAAAAGTTGACTTCAACGTTTTTTCATAGGATCAACTGTATGTGGTTAGTGCCAACAGAAAGATGTTGGGTTCCATATTGTTACTCAACGGTAAGTTGCCTATCTCAACTGACGGCAATTCAACAAGACTTTCCATAGATTCTTCATTGAATTGAATATTTTTTGTGGCTTTTGAAAATAAGCTTCATCTATACGTCATGATTTTCTGATTATTCAGTACACATTTGCAGAACTCTTCAACAATTGAAAACAAAAATCAAACAGATATCCGTCAATCTTGATTATAATTCATATGCATTGATGATAGTAATGAAATGCATGGGATTTGTGTTTTCAATGATCGGATTCATTTGAAATAAATAATGCAAATTCAAATTCCAAACTGTTAGAAGAGTTGATAGAAACGAAGGCAGATTGGCCACGTAATTATTCTCAACTCTACATCTTGATTGGATCGAGTATTTTTGATCGATGATAATCAAGTGTTGAAGTTGAAACATGAGACGAGTGTTATACTGACAATGAATTTCAGCACAGGCCAACGGGAGTTCTAAATACAATAGGTGAGACAAAATAACTTTTGTGAACTAAGTTGACCGTATATCATTTGGATACACGTTCAGAGGATATAGATGTATTCTTCTCTCACTTGTGATCTGTTTCAATTTCAGTCGAATAGGAAATGTGGTAAATTCCTTTTCACCACTCTCACCTCACACTTCCGGCGGAAGAGCTCGTCCAGGCCCTAAGGACATGTCTCCCTCGCTGCGCTCGGTCGGCAACACGTCCTACGGCTCGAACTCGCCTTCCGCCTTCAGTGATGTAATCTACTATTGTATGAGACTCAGATTTTGGACTGATCCAAATGAAATATATATCTTGCAAATGACAACAAATACAGGCGTTCCTGTTTTTACGCGGATTTTTTGTACGCGGTTTTGATTGTACGCGGTTGAGCAATTGATCCCATTCTTGTTTTTACGCGGATGAATTTCTAGGTTACACGCGGATCGTACATCAATTTCTCGGGAAGGAGGGGGGGGGGGAGGTAAAATCTTTCAGCATCTTGAAGTTGCATGGGTTCGTTTTTGTGGTTACCGGTGGAGAAGTTCTGTGGAATGTCAACAAAACTTCTTCATATGTAAGTAATGGCCCCCAAAAGAAAAAATGTTTCGGAAGATGATAGCGATGCCAAAAAATCGATGAAAGTAATGAGTTTAGAAGAAAAAGTCAAAATCCTCAAACGTTGGAAAGCTGGGGAAAAAATTTGTTCAGTTGCAGATGAATTCAAGGTGAGACAATACACTTCAAATACAGGAGGCTATGCATCTTTAAAAGTATTCGACCACGTTTTACGTCTACAACAATAAACACGTAAATGAATCTACGATCCCGACGATTCGTGGCGATAAAGAAAAAATTCGGGCTAGTTTTATCCAAGTTGGAACTCATTTTATAAACGTCAAATACACTCGAAGAAGTAACATCGAAAAATAAAAGGATATGCTTATCGTTTGGATTCAAGACCAGACCTTTTGATATCCTTTTAAAGTGAAATTTTGAGATGTATTTTATTGATATTCAATGTACAGGATATGCATATTGATTTTTGGTAAATATCAATTAAACTCGAAGGAATACAATTTTAAAAAAAATCCAATTTAGCTAACTTCAACAATATTTTTGAGGCTTGACTGGAAGCCCCCTTTTCCCATAAGAACAATGCTTTTTTACGCGGATTTTTTATCCGCAGCACTTCCGTAGCCCCAATTAACCGCGTAAAAACAGGAACGCCTTTACACAGACTCTTTCAATAATTATTCCTCTGGCTATTGGGGAAAAATGAGTAGTTAATATTATCAGCAGTAAAGTCTTCACTCTTGACATGATGCAGTTTACATTCAGTAAAGGACATGCACTTCCGAATAAGATCATTCCTAATCTCGAAATGGAAGTTTTACTTCTAATTGAGCTGGAAAAAGCGTCTCAGTCGTACATTTGCTCGGGACATGATGAACAAGAAAAGATAGGTGTGTCCTCTCTTGTCTCCCTCATCATGTATGACGAGCTTATTTTTTTAATCTTCAATCCTTATAATGTTTCGTAAACACGGTCTGCTTCGCTACGCCGAAGCTGCGACGTGAACTTGGGACGTCGAAAGCTTCGACGTAATAGTACATCGAGTTCGAGGCGATTGCACGTCGAACTCGGAGCGTTTTGAGGACGACTACCCTCGACTTGATTTTACTCTTACTTTGACGTGAAATTACGTCGAAGAGGTTTCGAGTGTATGACAGAGGACATGGAAGAACAACCCTTCTCCGATAGATACCAGGCCTGCTCAACCCAGTCCCAAAATTGGTTCTCGCAACAAGACGGCGATAACGCCTCCGTTGCTTCACGAGCTAGTCACTCGTCCGACCCGACTATCAGCAATACTATTGATACGTATCCAAAATCCCCAAATACCTCCTCCATTTTTTTCAGACTCCATTTCTCCTCCTTTTTCTATGCATATCAAGAGCTTTCCATCCAATGATAGAAAAGCAAGACATCTCCTCGCATCTCATATAGGACCTCTTCTTTTATCCAATTATGAAAACTTTATATTTGATCTCACTAATGTGGACAATTTCAATGTACAACTTGAAGCAAAAAATATTAATATAGCTAATAAAATTCTAGCTGATCCTATACATCCACAACAAGGACTCCGAGCGCTCATACCTTTCCACCTTTACACTTCTCGAGCGGGCATCAAACGATTCTCGCTCGAATCAAACACCAAAGACTTGGTAGAACTCAGCAAGGTGAAAGGCACTGCCAAAATCATCCCAGCCATGAGATTCAACGCAAAATCAGTGAGTAAGGAAGAACTCAATTACACACCTTCTACTACAGTACTCTCAACATTTGACCCAAAACTTATACCAAAATAGATTAGACCTGGCCATGTAGAATTTGATACATCATCATTCAAAACTCGCCCTAAACTATACCACCTGTATATTTCGGGGGATGCTGTATCCGAATGAAGAGTCGGTTTGGTCCCAGCACATCAATATCTCGACATAACCCTAGAACACCATGATTTGATGAAAACTTTCGGAATTAATGATCAGAGCGTTCTAGACATGTGTGTTTTGGGTCGCCGAGTTGAAAATTGGAGTCCGTTCGACTCCATCGAGTGAATATCTTGACGTAACCTTAAGGAACTATGATTTGGTGGAAACTTTGGAAGTCAGAATTCTGATATAACCTCGAAAAAGCACGACTCGATGAGAATAATCTGGGACTAAAAGATTCAACAACCCCAAAAAATATAGGTGGTATAAGCAGACTCCCGGATCCAAATTTTTGTTCCAGCTCTCAACTTTTCCATCAAATCATGGTATTCCGAGGTTATGTTGGGATTCTGATGTGCTGGGACCAAACTGACTTCGGATTTGGATTCAGAGACACCAAAAACATATAGGTGGTGTCGTCACACTCCCAGATCCGAAATTTTGTACCAGCTCTGAACTTTTTCGTGAAACCGTGGTATTTTGAGGTTATGTCAGAATCCTGACGTGCTGGGACCAAACGGGCTCTGGATTCAGACTTAGCAACCCATGAACGTGAGGGTAGGACGGTCGAGTTCTGGGTCAGATCTCTTTTTTGTGTGGCTGTGTTATTCATGGCAAGCACAATGAATAAAATCAAAATTGAGAAAACAAACTTTATTCATAATGTTTGTTCAGAAGCAAAATACAAACATCCATTGGGCGTTCTACGAATAATAACCGGAAAAGCATTTGGAATATCGTCTTCGTTCAAATTGGGCCGCCCAATGGATACCGGAATCAGCCGGGCGCCGCGTTGGGAAAAGGGCGATCGTGCATCCGATCCCCGTTTTTTCGGTATTGTCGGTAAAGCCAACAATATGTTCATTAGTCAAATTTACAGAACCATTGTTTGTAGAATCATTCAACTGGTCGCTAAATCAAACAAATAGTGAGTCAACAAATATGAGTCTTTATCTCCAACAAACTATTTTTTTTTTTTCGTGGATAAACTTCTTCCAAGCGTTCTTGCGGAATTAGCAAAATGCGAGAGCATCATGAAGCAAAGACAGCGAGAACGATCGTGCAAACTGCTGCCAAATCCTGCAAAAACTGAAAATTTTCGAGACATCCTAAATAAAATTCGTGACACTATACGGTTAAATCGCACGCGAATCGATCTAAACACGACTCTCATATACGTGATGCAGGCGAGCTGTTTGGATTTCTATACATTTTCATAAACGAATCCTTAACAAATTTTCAAATTTGAATGACTGAATCCTCATGAACTCTCTTTACAATCAATCGTCCATCATATGGATTCGGATAGATCTTACTATTACATTGTTTTGATGTATTGTTGGTAGTGTTAAAGAAATATACTCTGTTGAAAAAAAGGATTGATGTAATCAAATTATTAACTGTATTTCTGACAAAACTTTCATCGAATCAATTTGATTTAGAGAAATGTTTGAAGAGGAAATTCGATTAAGAAACTCACATTGAGAATTTTGGATCGAGAAAAAGCTACTTGAAAAGCATGCCTCGTTAGAAAATCTGATTGATAAAAATGTTAGCAAATCATTCCACTACTAATAAATTCTCTCGAATTCACCACTAATGAATACTCTTTTCTATCTAATGCTTAGGCACTTTGGTTTCTTCAAGTATTTTATAGATTTTCATCCTCAATGAAAGGATCTTTGCAGGTGCTCATTCGCCGGCGATGATTGTGAAGAGCCTCCAAAAACGTGGTACAATATAGAATGTAGTCAAGAGTTCACATCGGACACTAATTCTTTTCTCAAAAATTTGACCTACGAAAGAAAAAATGTCAAGAATAATTTACGATTTGACACACGGCGAAGATTTTATTCCTTCAGACATTAGGGTGAGAATTGATTGTCAAGAGTCGATGCATAGTGTTCGAATAGGAAATCGGTTCGGAACAAATCGCCGAGTCGTCAAGAGCGATGAAGGCACAAATTACCTCGTATAGCCTAAGAGGAGAGAGAGAGAGAAAGAGAGAGAGAGAGGGGGGGGCGAGGAATGATGTGGAGGTGTGAAGCGGTGGGTCTTGCTCTGATCCTCATTCTCTCTCCTCTTCTTCTCACGGAGCGATCGACCCGGTGAGCATAGCGGCAATAAAGTTGCCGCAGGCGAGAAAGCTCGAAGCCGCGCGAACCCTATAATTGGAGCGATTTCTCGCCCCTGCGCTCGCGGCTCGCTTTCGCGCCGCGGCCCTCGTCAAACGGGCCGTTCTGCCGTGTCATTCGTTTTAATGGCACGAGCCGCGTGTCATCGACAAGGTGCAGCCCTCGATGCAAAAGAGGCACCGTCGCGCCATATCATATCGCGGACCAGTGGAGGCTGCGGAGCGTAAGGTGGTGCGAGGTCTCGATCGCGGAAGAGGAAGCGGCCTCGACGCGTCTCCTAGTGCAGCACTTCTCTCTATATACGGCCACGATCTCGACTGATGAGATCGGTGCACGCTCACACCGATTGATGAAGAATAGCTCGACGTGCGTAGATTCCTCATCGCTGTCTCTGAACTTGCGAGCTGCGGAAGCCTTGACAATGATGAGCGCGCCACGTGCGGAGGTCCGCACAGAGATACGAACATGCTTTCAAATACAATGCGACGCTACGAATATGCTAGGAATTGGTGCGGGTGAGGAAAAATACGTATCTGGTGTGAGAATCGTGATAGGATACCGAGCTGTAGGTGAGTATTTCCTTCTCAAGATGGATAGGATAGCTCGCGAGCACGACAGGGAATTTTTCTGTTTTAGCTCGTGTTTTAGCGCACGTCGAGCAAACTGACTTTAATTATTGCATGTCGACGGCTGACATTGGTCACTCTCACCTCAAACTTGAGTCTGCTCGATGTGTGCCAAGCCTTTTACCCAGATCCCATATTGTTACTATCAATAGAATCTGCTCAAATCACTGTTCTCTTGTTGCTAGCCTGCATAGAAAAAATATAGTCAATTCTCCAGATTGTCCCTCTTGCCCTCTCATTGAAAAGGGCATGAACCATGTCCTCTGAGAATGTCGTAGATTCTCAGAGGAGAGAAAAACCCTGATTAAATGTTTACAGAACTCTACGATTTTTCATCCATTCAACGTTGAAACTATTCTCAAGCACTCAAATAAATCCGCTTGCAAATTTATTAATAATTTTCTCAAGGCATGCTTGTTGCAAGTCTGATAAGAACATAAATAATTTCATTTTTCTTTTTCTCTTTTTTGTAGATTCCATCCTCGTTTTCCATCCCTAATTTTTTTTGCTTCTCTTTCCATTTTCTTTTCCTCTATGCCCTTCTCTTCGATTGGGAAAATTTTTCCAGAGGATAAGAATCAATATTCTTCTTACGGACAACAAATTTATCTTAATCTAACGTCAACTTAACTTCAAATCTGTTCAGTCCAGGAAGATATGGCCAAAAAGTAAAAGAAGAAGAAGACGCATAGAGATATTGCAGATACCTGCACAATCCACAATCCACATCATTGGCAATCAGAGGCAATATTATTGTCTAACTTGTACTTGTCAACTCGTCGCTTAGCCCAAATCGAAAGCGTGTTCGAGAAAAATAGGAATAGAATGACTGCACGTACTTCCGAACCTAACGAATAGGCAGACATTCGGACCTATATTCTCTCCAATCCCCTTTCGATGCGGGTTAAACGACGAGTTGGCAAAAATACAAGCTGCATAATAATAATGATTCGATAACTCGTTCTTTGACTCAAATCATTGAAGCTTCTGCCTATGAGTTGGGCTCAAAGTTCAACGCATACAGCTCCCTCATCGCCTACACGGCGAGCTACACGGGGTTTATTATACTGGCGACGTCATCGGAAACGTCGCTATAAAACAAAGTCAAGTCATCTGCATACATGTGTCTCCGAGTGTCTCTTGCAGCGCGTAAAGATCTCCATCAAATCGCCCACGTAAGGAGAAAAATAGAGACCTCGAGTTGGTACCTTGAGGGAAACCCGAAATGCATGCGATAAACTCTGACCGCGATAGACTCTCCCCATTCTGGACACTACAACCTGTACATATGGACCGATAATAAGGACGACTTCATCCAATCGCATACAGCATCATAGAAACCCATAATATACTTCAGTTTATCGCACATGAGATTAATGTTTTCCTTATCGAAAGCTTCTGAAAAGTCGAGCGAAAAGTTGACCGCAACAAGAAGAGTTAACTTTTTCCTCATCACCTGCTCCACGTATATCGTCGGCGGTTTTGATCAGTACAGAGTGAGTACTATATCCTTTTCGAAAATTAGATTTGAAGAGGATGGGTTGATCTGCAGCTGTCACAAATTATAAATTTTGCTGAATTTTGACAACGCGTTCGCAATAGAGCTACACTATCTTCCACATACTGAAAGAGCTCCAAGTCAGTCGAATCCAGAGCGTGCGAAACGAGCTCGACGTATCACGCTCTCGGCATCAGCTCTTTCTCGTCTCATCTCTCGGGCGACTCCGATGATGCTTCCGCGCCACACGGGAGCACTCGTCCATTCTTTGATGCGCGTCTTCATCTCGCTCCATTCTCATTCCCTTCGGCCTCTCTTTCTCTGCAACGCGTCATCTTCGTGATCGCGAACTGCCGCGGCGGCTCGGTTTCGAGAGCAAAGCACACAGCGAGCGGGCGTGTAAAAAAATGAGGCGACCTGTTGAGATTCCAGGGATATTTTCGGCGCCCGTGGCCGGCTCTCAAAATGCGAGAGCGATGGGTGAGATCACTGCCGCGAGCACTTGCGCGCGATCATCTCCGTAAACAAATGAATCATGCTCGAATCACGCTCTCGATTCATCTGCTCGCGTAGATCAGACTCGCGCGCGCGAGGCGTCCGACTTCTCGCCTCGCTCGCCGAAGCGCGGCCGCAGCATCATCGCGCGGCTCATCCTCGCTTCCCTCCACCTCCACCCGATGTGTGTACATAGGTGCGCGATTCTCACCTCGAGTATCACGGCCATCACCTTCCAGCTCTCGCGCGCTCGCCAAGTACGAGCGCGGTGCTAAATGCATACATCCGCCGCGCCGACGATACGGCCTATGCAGAGTGGGAAGAGCGATTCGCGCGCGAATAATCCATCACGGGAAGCGCGCGGGGCGCGTCTCTCGTTCACACTCGATATCCAAGGCTGACAAATCGCGCGTCTCGGCGCGCTGCGCACGAGTCGGCCGGTGCGCAGCGCTCGATAATAAGAGTGGGCCCCGATCCGTTTCTCTCGCGCGCTGCCCGCGAATGTTGGCCGAGGTGTTTGCACAGAGAAATGATCGCGGCGGCGGACAATCGTTAAGTGGCCGATTCATTTACGCTCCACCCTGCCGCAATCAATCAGGCCTTGCTCTTCGGTACCGCGGCCGCAATTCCGCGGCCTCGTTGAATTCCCGCGGCGCGTGCGATTGCGATGCCAAGCGACCCCATGCCGCGAGCGCGCAAAACAGAGAGAAACGCCCGCTGCTTCCCGGCTAATCGCTCTTGATCAAGTACCGCCGCATCAAAGTCTTCATACGCGGATACGTGCAAATGGTAACCAGCTACGAGCCAACAGATCGCTCTGTTCGCTCGTGGATTGACGCCCGGCTCGCGGGATATCTCATCGACTCGTTCGACGCGAGGCTCGCGGCGTGGTCAGCGTCCTGCCAGACCCGTCAAGCGAGGGCCGAAGCTCAAGGAATATATACAGAAGAGGAGGTGGAGCTTGCAGTCTCGAAATCGAAATCTCGAACGCGACTCGAATGCGCATCCAAGCCGAGCGCAGAGCGAGGCCAAGCGCGGCGGATTTCACGTTTGCGAACCGAGCGGAGTGACTTTGCAATAATGGCTCTCGCTCTGTAACTTCTTAATGAGCTAGACGGGCAGAGATGCTGTTTGTGGATGAGTTATCGATACGGCTGCCCGGCCCGACTCGCGACAGCTCTCTGCGACACACTACTCGCTCCGCAGAGCTGTTTGCGAAACACACGTGCATCCATTTAGATGCACCTCTACATCGCATTACCACGCAAAACGCGATAAACGGACAGTCACTGTATCTCGCTCCAACTGCATCTCGCCTCTCTTACTTTTCGCGCGTGCATCCATTTCGAAAGTCGGTCCACGTCGCATCGCTTCAGCACCGCGATTCTATCGATTCTATCGTTCGCCACCCAGACACTCACAGTTATTCCTTCGGCTTGTGCATTGTGACGCGAAGAGCGACACTTATCGACAGATTTCCAAGATGGAAATCTGTCGATTAGCAAGATGCACGGCCGGTATTCATATTTAAACATTTTCCGTGCCCTTACCTGTATGCATTTTTGATTGGCCGACTTCGTAGACTCACATAAAATCCTCGATAAAATCTGATGGGATTAAAAGTACTCGATTCAATACATAATCAATCTAGTAGGGGATCAGTTATTTGCGTAAGCAGTCGCGGACCCCGTTCAGAACCATTCCATCATTTGAGATGGTATAAAGTGTGCATGCCAGAAAATTTTATTGGTCTTAAAAACCAAATCGTGCTGCAACTATTTCTCGATCACTCGACTCTACGGTTCAAGGCAAACAACTGCACTAATGATCGCTGACGAAAAAATAACGATTTCCGTCCGTATCTGAAAGAAGGAAACACTGCAGTTAATTGAGAGTGATGGGTTCAAATCGTGTAACAATCAATCCCAAATTGACCTGAATTTATCTATCGCAGTTAACGTTACGTTATCATGATTTCTCTGCGAAATTAAAAGTTTTGTACATAAATCAATGGATAACACTTGACGTTTCCACCATTTCGAAAATCGGACAACTCAGTCAGAGCGGCGGAGAAGGGGCAGCTTGAACTCTATTCAACTGCAGCGTAGACATGAAAAGTATAATGATACATTTTTGCTTTTGTTACTATTTTATTAAGGTAATAGCCGGCGGCTCTAATTCAAAGCATCTCGAGTGTCGCGCATTGAGCAATGCACATGCAGTATGCTCGGAGTAAAATTTTTAGCGCGTAGGGTAATTGACGACTTGAAGATCATGAACGCCTTGCACATAGACTTTGCTTTCAACTTGTTTATGCAGCTTACGTAAGTCGCTCTTTTTCACGAGCTCTCGTGATCATAATTTTCTTTCAATCTCCATTCATTCATCAATCAGACATGATAATAACATGAGTGTATAATGATCGGGTTGATTAGGAGAAGCTGATGTGACTTTTTTACTGAGCTAGTGTAGCAAGTGTTCTGGTATCACTTCATAGTCTGTCTTAGTTTTTGATTGCAATGATCGGAGAAATGGTCAAGAATCAAAACTTGTTTGGATATAAAATGAGTATCTAGGTTTATGTAGACTGTAGATGGGTGGTTCCGGACGGAGAAGAACTCCATTTTTGATCCTAATATCAAGATGAGATGCATTTTGAAGGCTGTTTTCTACTCTCTAAAAATCAGTAAGTGGAACTCCACTTAAAATAAGTAGCCGGTCACTTATCTTGTAAGTAGCCTAGAACTTATTGAATAAGTAGCTGGTCACTTATTCAATGAGTTCCTAGCAACTTATTGAATAAGTTGGATGAAGCCATACATGCTCATTAAATAGAATCAAGATGAATCGTTCTATTTCAATATCAGATTGAGTCGAATTTATTCAACGATCCATAACACACAAATAGCAGTTCAGTAGTAAAATCAGTAAATGTTCTGAAGGCTTCCAATGGAATATGAGAAGCAGCGTTGATCATTCATCACCATCTCTGAAAGTTTGAGGTTAGAATGCTGAATCTTTAACAGCTATTTGTGAGGAGAACAACTTGATCTAGTAAGAACTTACAGTGAATTGCTGCTCCGAAATGATACTCTCGGACTCGAATTATGGTACTTGATAAGTCTTAGTTCCACTCGAACATTTGATCCTGTTTAATTCGTTCATGCCAGAGATACCGCACGCGTTTGATATGCTGCTGCACTTGTTCGTTTCTAACACTTTCTAGCTACTTGATAGCTCAAGCCTACGCGCTTGCGCACTTTCTCGTCAATGGATGGACTGGCAACCACTTATTGTAATAAGTTGTCACCCACTTATTCAATAAGTGACGTGGTCATATACATCTCTTCTAGCTTCGCTCTCATTTATTAATAAGTGGCACATCACTTATTCGTAAGTGATGTCATCAGTCACTTATGCAATAAGTGGACTTCTCACTTATTCATTTATAGAGAGTAACATTTATCATTCACCGAGAAAATTTCAAAAAGGTTATTTAAAATAATAGCCCATCCAAAAGTTTTTCGAAAGATGATCATCGCTATAAAATAGTCCCCCAAGGAACAGTCTGCCTTTTTTGAAAATCTGGGCATGGAACAACAATTTCTATCTTGAAATAAATTTCATGTGAGACGTTCGAATTTGCATGGAAGTGAGTTTTGATGTGAAAAATGAGATCAAACGAGATCCAACGAGAGTTTACCCTAACTTTCGATAAGATGATCAAAACCGTCATTACTATTAAATAATTTGTTTCGACGACTGGGAACATACATTTGGGCTTGTTATCATTATTTTATACGTGAGTTTTCATCTCAACAAGAGATAAATCGACTGCCATATTCGCTCATGTGTAAGGCATACCAAAAAATCAATTTTGAGCATTCAAAAACAGGGGTGCGTCGTGTCTATGAGTAGGTTTTAGATGCGTTCTCCTAGTTTTTCTCCCATTTTTCCTTCCAAAAAATGAGGTACGTCTTATACATGGGCGAATAAGGTACTTCTGCCTCGTCTGCGAGTGTTGGTTTCCTCCAATACTACATGCCACGGCGAATAAAAGGCCAGCGCTCTTAGATTAAAATCGTGGCTAAAGAACGCTCTATAGGTATATCTTACATACAGTTCTCATACCAAAAATAGTCTACAATGTCTGTATCGTCTGATCAGAGCAGAGAAGGAAGACGGGGAATATAAGAGCAAGGGACAAGATAGAGCGAAGGAAGGCGTTATGAAGAGCGGTATCGCCGAGTTGAGGGAAAAGATAATACAAGATGCCGATGAAAATAGCTCTCATTACTGCAAATCACAGACGACGGAGTGCAGAGATGAGGTTGAGTAACGAGAGGCCATATCTCGTCACCATATAAGATGTGATTGGTGACATACTATGTGCGGTGTGATTGCACGAAACGACGATCCGGAAAGAGCGCGCGCCGCCTTGGATCATGATCGGGTCATGAGTATTACAGTGTACCCATACCGATGCGCGAGCGGCGTCGTTTGCACCCTTCGAGTTCCCTATTATAAAACACAAAGTCACCTCTGTGAATCATGCCGCAATTCACCTTGCTGTATCTCGCGCCGGTGCAGCGCGAGCCGCGCTCACATTTATAACGGACATTCGTTGCGGCAAAGTAGTGACGGCATTTTTGAGCACGTGATACGATTTCGCGAAAATTATAGCCCGCGTCTCCTCGCGAGTGTCGTGTCATGATTTGATGGACGTATACCCGGATGAATACCTATCAGAATTCTAAGATATGAAGACAATACTCTCCATACGTTTCCGTACATTTATCGCTACGTTCGGCTTATTTCTTCTAGATCCATGTTGAACTTTTTGTCGGATTCAAATTTGATCGAATGGGAACGTGCTTACATTGGCTATGAATTTTTGCAACACCCGATGGGCTTTTCACAATACTTGGTAATACTGCTACATAACTTGGGTAGATTTTTAATCAATATTATCTAAATATTAGCGGGTCGAGTTAAAGTACTGTACAAAAGTCTATCGTTTATCCTAGCAAGATTTATTTCGGCAGAACTAGTTTTGAATGTCATGATCATGAAAATAATTATTACTACATCCATTACATTTATGTTTTTTTCATATCTACGGTACGGAAGAAAAGTGCGATTTCGGAATTTCATTCTCTCTTCGCAGGAAATAGTTGGCGCAGCCGGAAATCAGCGTGTGTTTGCTGAAATGACCAGTTATCGCGGTCGGATTTTTGCTGATGAAAACGGCAGTTTCTATGGGAATTCAGTAACGTTCGATTTAATTCAGATCAACAGTCAGGATTCCATATAGCATGTACATAGAACGTACCAAATCCGAAAAAATTCCGAAAATTACTTGATTTGACAACCCGATTTTGTTTGGTGTGATTGATCACTCAGATTCAGCGGGTTTTAGGAGGTGAAGGTACTGAACTTTTTTGTAGGTTTTTTGAATCTGAACAAAAAATTGATAATATTTTTCAAAGCAATAGATATTTTTCACTTTACTAGAGAACTTTGCATGATAATGAAGAATTGTAATTTTAAAAAAATGCTACTAGTTTGGCAGAATTGTAGATATCGATCTGAAATATTTTTGGAAGTAGCTGATTTAATTTCGGATAAAATGTTGTATGGGTTTGAAGGTGAAAGATAAAAGGATCGAAATTTTTTTAACGAATTACACGACTGTTTTCGAATTGAATAAATGTGTGTGAATAAGAATTTCTAGCCCTTAGGGAACATCCACAAGATACGTAAGGCACTTTGGGGTGGGGTGAGGCTACTGGGGTCTCAGCAGTATCTCACGGAAACCTTACCTCAAGTATGGGGGGTAGATGAGGGCGTCAGCAGTACTTTACGTAAGGTGGAAAGATAAGAAAAAAATCACGCTGCATTAGTCACCGGCATGGTCACGCTAACGCCGCCACGTCGAACTGAAAGATGGTACTCCATGAAAAGTCGAAAGGGGAGAAAAAATGATGGAAATGGAAGCTTGAAGAGAAAGTTGAGGAGCTATGTCTCATCAAGAAAGAAGATATTGGTGCCTAGGATGTTGAGTGGTCTCTAGTTGAGGACGTAGGTCCTCAACTTTTGGGACGAGAAAAATCAACTCACATGAGTGTCACTGACGTGATCATTCGTTCATAGCTATTCTATCTTCTGCAAACCCGATAAAAAATCCTTGGAAAGATTCGGTCAAAACACCGATATTAAAATAAGATATTATTGCGAATCGGTCAAAGTTATTATTAAAGACAATAGGTTAA
>JAPYYZ010004194.1:0-30739 GCA_030522705.1 Eretmocerus eremicus
TCCTGATGAAGAATTCAATTAGAAGATCTCCTTTATTGCAAGATAGATTGCGTCAAACGGCCATGCACGAAATGACAAATGCTTGAGCAGTGAGAAAACAATCAACACTGAAAATCACATTATTAGAATACAGTTACAACCATAGTAGTAATCAATTACAATAACCAAAAGAAAATATACATATATTTTACAGTAACGACAATATTATAGAAGTAATCATGTTCATAATAATGACAAAAAATGGAGGATGATGTTTATGATGATAGCGATGCAATGAAGGTCATAAGATGGATTAAATGTACAATTAGACGTAACGGAAGTCCCTTGCGATGACTGCGGAACGTAGCAAGGTTCCCTTGTATACAGTTCAGCCAACCATACAGCTGTGAAAGACGAGCTAAAAACATAGTTAGTACTTTTACATCGTACAGATAATATATCTGGAGTAGCAGCATCGCCAGTGTGTTTTTTGCTTTTGTCGGGCCATTTACCGGTCGTTGCTTTCACTCACTGATGCATCCAACAGTCATGCTGTCACAATCGCTTACGCATTCACTCATGAACGCACGGACAGTTTTGTACTGATGTAGGAATAGGACTTGGAGGTCGTCATTTTCATGAGTTTTCAGTCCACATTGTTTTTTAATGGGAGTGTTCCGTTCTGTTCGAAAGCTTGGAGAGTTACCTTTACGAATGCAAAATATTTGTAACACAGATAGGTAACTCGAAAAATATGATTCTCTGATTTTGACGAGGGGATATGTCTTTCCATACTTGATAGATTGAAATGACAGGGATTCATTTTCTTATCATGAAAAACAAACTTAGAGTATCAGAACAACATTCAGACTGTACACTTATGGATGAGCAGAAAGTCAAATTTTGAGACGAACTGTAACCACCAATAATGCATATAATCTTTACAGAGAAATAAAATTTGAACTCTGCTATTGTTTCAAATTTGCTTGTTTTTCATTCACAACCAATCACATTTACAACGACAAATACCAGCTGAAATTTGGCTCAATAATATCAAATTGCACAACATTATGGTTGGAACAATAATGCCTGATACACAGTTACATCAGACAAAGCACTCATCCAAGCCATCGCACACAACGATAATGTAGCGGAACATTAGCGCGGTTGACTGAAGTCGTTCCGGAAAGAGAGACGGGATATCGGGGTGATCCTGCATTCACATTGTGGAAGCTTAGGAGATGTCACAGATGATGTATGGTTATCGTCATTCTGGATAGTACTCCCCTGCTAGGTCAATTTTATGCAATCGAATGTGTTTCCGATGAGAGTCGACTGAGTGATGGTAATGATAGTCGCGAGTGCGAGAGAAGAGAGACGCGTTGGTATTGACTATTGATTGGGCATTGTTGCGAGACTGAATTTCATCAATTTGATCCTGCATGTGGTTTGGATTTCATTACCGAATAGTTTAATATTTTTATTGAAGTGGAATTTGTCGAAAATATTCCTCAGAAATCATTTTTTTTATTAAAGCATTGAATACTTTTGAAATTTGATTGACTCTGACAATAAAACAATCGGGTATGAAGTGAGTCCGGTCCTACAACAATGTTCAAATGAATGTTTTAAATATTGTGTCGAATCTTTTCTGGATAGCTTTGGCTGAAAAAATTTCAATTCCTTCAAGGCCCATTTCCGGATGTATGGGAGACTGGCTTCACATCAAGAAATCGATTCCGATTACCAGTCAAAGGTAATCATTAGATTTTATCTGATAACTGGTGACATACTCGGAGTAGTCGTCTTACAGTACATACAGTCATCGATGTGATGTCATGGGTAGAGTTGAGAAGAGGAAGAAATCAAGGTGATGTATAATGAAAAGACACAACAGCGCATGATCAAATGAAACGGAAGTGGGATATGAATATGGATCACTATACCATTAAAACTTCGGAAACAGAACTGATGCTGAGCACATACATGGTAACGCCGACTTCCACAGGTGGACCTGTAACCAATAAAAATCAAGCTCCTTGGTGTCGATTTGATATCCATCTGGTAGCATCCATATTTTCTGAAGATTCAGCTGATATTCAAGTCCTCTGCATAAATTCACCTCCTCTTATTGGAATATAATCATGGTTTTCATGGTATTCATTTTGATGAAACATCACGTTTCCTTACAGGTGCGTTTTCGTTTAGTTTTACTAATGGTTGAAGATCATTTCTGCCAAATCGGTTAGGAAAGTGGGAGCATCAAGCGGTCCCTTGATACCCCACGCTAATTCAAAAAATTTTCGACATCCCATTGTCCAAGGTGAATGATAATGTGAAATAAATACAGCAGATTGAGGTAGTATTTGTGAGAATAATTTGATTTAGAGTGAGATATCAATGGTTCGTGTTGACCTTATATCATGCTCATATCATTTCTCCCACTAATTCCAATTTTGAGTAAATGTATGAGCTCGTAACGCACTTATAATGAAGAATGCTTGGCAGCACAGTTTGACTAATCTAATGATGGCCTCATCATCAACTAAATGATGATGAGAAGATTCATTTAATTAACTAGGCCTTCGATAGCCTAGAGGTATGAAGATCTTTGTTTATAGATGTAGTACACATGTGCATGATTGTGCGGTGGTTGTGTCAGCTGTAAACTCTTGTGATATATCATTAGAGATGAGTACAAAATGACTATTAGTTTGCGGAAAAGTTCAGTCACCCTGCACGGAACCAAATCAATGGGTCTGTTGTTAAGCAATGTAGCAATTATTCGGCCCGCAAAAAACTCAAAATTCGTTTCAGTACAGAATTTTTGTAGGGATGTGTCGATGCAATTCTGCACCTACATCTGTTGGGATCAAATAATTTTATTGCCTCTGCCAGCATGTGTAGCGAGAGCAGATGAGCTTACAAGAATTACATCAGAAGTAATCTGATGATTATACATCGAGTCTAGATTACTTAACTATGATAATCATATACCATTGAGTAGTATAATACGCGGAAGCATTTCGGATGGGAAACAGATGCATGAATTCAAAGTTAGGGGTGAGATCAAACTCTAACTATGCGATGAAAAAGTATAAGAAACAAGCATTCCCCATATTTTTTCTGAACAAAGAATGTAATTTTGATAGAATTTGTGGAATAATGTTCTAGGGGGCGGTTTAAGGCAGAATTCACAGGTTCAGAAATTCGAAAATTACCCCGTGATGGTGTTGTGTCATTCGTAAAGATATGGATGACGATCGAAGTTTCCATTACATTGAAGTCAGAATAGTGAGTGTAGGACATAATTTCTCGAAAATACACTTTGATCGGTTATGAGAATAAATCTTGTGAAAAATAGATACTAGGAATAATGAATAGTAATGAAACAATCAGTTACTTGCATCGGTACCAAAGTCATGTGCACAGACAGATTGTGAGTAAATTGTTCCTGGGTGATCATTATATGATCTGAGACCAGAATATTGATTCAAGTTGTCGAAACATCTTTATTCCAATTGAGATTTTCTATCTAGAATCATTCGAACATTCATACGTGACTCAAAGAATCACTGATGAAGGCAACCAGGCTGTATTGTTTTGAAATCTCAACTTGCCACAGACGCTCTTGGGGAAAAAATCATCATATGATAAAAAATCAAAGCAATCTCAGGTCAGAATGTATCAATTCCTATCTTTTCTATCTCCAATGGAATAATGTTGTGGCCGATTGCTAACTATTCAATGGCTTAACATGTTGAACAGAATGAGTAGAATGACTATATTGAAAAATATCATGGGAATTGAAAGATATGTGATAAGTTATTTACATCCAAATCCCACCAAAGGAGACATTTCGAGAGGTTGGATGAGCTATTTCTAATTGACTCGTTTTATCTTGAAAGAGGCAGGATGTTTCAATTCAATCCATCAGAGGCGTGATAAGTACGAATCCCACTAGCAAAGGCCCCCTTGCTATCACGATTTTTTCCCGCAGAGTCATCGCGTGAACAGCAGCAACAACAGGTGGATTTAAATGACGAGCCATAAATATCCTTGCTTACGAGTCTTCGCGAGTGATTGAATAGACTATGTGTGCAGCGAGAAAGACTATACAATGTGGAGTATACATACTATATCGGGTGATGGATAGTAACACGGTGTAAAATTGGTAACGATTCTTTTATGACTTTGTACCTAATCTATCGTACTATTCTAATGATTTTTATGCTAAGAGCGTGTCACGATAATAGTTAATAAACTCTCACATTAGGAGACACTCATCAGATGAATTATTGGGAGGGTGGTCGAAGCAAAGTTGACACGCACAAAAATGACTTGGTTCAGTGTTCAACGTTCCTCGAATCAGACGATTGCCGAGAAGATGGGGTTATCTAAAGATTCCCCCCAGTTTGCATTGAGTGTGATACGAATACGTGTAGCATCCTTTGAGATACGCGCTAAACGTGTGCATACGCGAGAATTTGAGCGCGCACGGCTGATGAGTTGTTAAAGGCTCCCACAAGTTCCGCTCGTCTTTGCGTCAATATCAAAGTCGGCTCGTGTCACCGCCATCAATCTAGGCTTCTCGCGGAGACAGATCTACGTGTCGGGCGGAATTTTTTCCACCGCCTCGAATTACCGTGAGCGAGCGAATTAATGTCAACAGGGCCGTGAGTTTGCGCAAAGCTCACTCCGGAGAGTGAGCCAGTTTTAGTGGATGTGTGTGAATCTGCAAACTATCGCGCGTATAGCGATCGCGAGGTAGGATATTTACACGAGGCAAAGTCTCAGCCGGTGAAATTTCGACCGCGCGTTTCCTTATACGCTATCCAGTAGCTGAGTCATCCCACGGCTAATTTACCCCGCGGCTTATCGAGATTCACCGTCGCGCCGTTCCGGTGGATGAGCTTGCGTTTCATTTTGGAAGCTCATCGCGCTGCCTAATCGGCCGTGAATGGCTCAAAGATTCTCTCCGGATCGTCGTAAAAAAATGTAATGGGAAGGATGCAAGAACGTGATTTCAGGAATTTATCGACGCTCAATGAAATACTTGATCTCCATTACTCTCTCTAACGCTGTTGCTTTATTAGTGATGTGTTTCATCATTTACTTGGAACAGAATGAGTAAGCTGAGGACTATCGTAATATGTTTCAAGGTTTGATAAACGTCAGCAATTATTCATGCGAATTTTTGTGTTGCCAACCAACATTTTTCGTGTCAATGATCAACGAGTGTCTCAGAGCTAGACAATGTTTGGAAATTGTCCCTGCATCAGAAAAAAAGTTTTTGGAATACCGGGTAGATTTGTTGGGAAAAATAATCGAAAAAACCAACGTTTACGTGCATTATTAATCTAATAAGGACACACCCCGGAAAAAGCTGAAACTATTGCAAGTATTTTTGAAAACACGAAATATTGCTGCATAATGCATGGGGTCGCAATCCGTTCTCATGTACTGAAAATCTAGAGGGATCAAGAGATTTAGATAAATCCGGTGTGATCTTCGAAAGAACTTCCCGCGTGTCCATGAAGTGGTTTGAGTTATTGATAGAATGATGGAATGAATCGTTTTTTTTTTAAAAAAAAAGTATTTTCAGATTGTGGTGTGTAGTCGCATACTATTCGAGTTTATTGTTTATTTTTCAATCAAATTTGGGAGCATTGGGCCTCTCCAGTGGAGACTCAATCTAGAAAACGAGTCAATTTGATGCTGTAATGAAGGAAAGCATATCATAAGACAGCACTTTCACATTTGAATTACCTCTACCATGAACATCAACAAATCAATTTAACTTTCCCGCTCGGGCTAATATCAAAGTTATCTCATGCATAATTCTGTGAAAAGTTTCATGTGCAAAAATGTACCACGCGGGAACGTCCCGACATGGGACACTTTATGTAAATTTTGTCAGTGAGCTACCTGAAACTTTCCTAGTTTTTGAAACGCTGAGATGAGTTCCTCAATTGTGATTCATGTGCATCCAAAGTGTAAGAGTATCGCGGAGACATTCGAATGCAGACTCTCGCTTGGTATTGGGTGTGAAAAAAATCCATCAAGTTCAAGCAATCATACATATTCTTTAGGAAGTGCATCAAAATTTTGTCAGAATCATGAAATTTTGATCTCACGGCTCCAGTTCATGCATGATGAATAAAACGCCATTAACACCCAAACGAGAAGAGGAGATTTGAAATTTTTTCCGTACATCAATATTCATAAAGTCTTCCTAGAACTATCTCATCCGTATGAGACTTCCGGGTGTACACTACTCATACTCAGATTTCATTTAATGACTAGCACGAAAATCTTTTAATGTTGACGGATATGTCTGGATGCACAGAAACTATCAAATTTTGGAAGAGAAATTCACATACCACTCACTATGATTGGGTTAACGAAACGTGGGTTTCTAATGGGCTGTGCAATTTAGATCGGGAGTGTGCTGAAGATAGAATCCAATGCATTGATGATGAGAAAATGTTTCTCAATGAACGCTTCATGTTCTTTTGTGTATTTGAACCCGCTTGGGATCGGTGTGAGATCTGATCATTTTTCGTCAGTATTTGAGGATGACTATCATTTACATGAGTGAGAAGATTCCCGGATTTGAGGAGAATATCCAGAGTCAAGGATATCCTCATACGTCTTTGGCAGATAATACATCGAAAATTATCATAGCAGTTATTATCGTGTATTGCTTGTGTATCATGTATCCGCATTTCTCAAAATTTTTCGGCAATCGTATCAGTGGGATTCGGTATGATGAAGTGTCCTCGTGGCAGGGTAATTTTGGTATAATAAGATCTTGAGCAATTGTGAAGAGGGAGAAAGTGCTCAGATCACTGGGAGGCACAGTATCTCGTCACTTCACGCATTGCACAAATGATAATTCAATTCGAGATTCTTGAATACGAATACATTCTTTCAACGAAATACTGCGTAAAGCCTAAATAATAGTACCATTTTGACTTCTGATAGCGAGCTGATACTCAAGACGTACATGGTGACGCCCACCTCGACGGGAGGACCTGAAATTGAAGATTTTAGATGCTTTGAGTCGGCCACTGGGCCGAATCTTCAAAAAAATTTGGGATACTTGGAACAGAATGATCCTGAGGATGAAACGATATTAGAAAAAAACCCCAAGAATTCGATGATTCACGTGATGACATATCATATCATTACAACGAGATGTATGATCCATACAATATCAAGTTCTACCTTCCATGCCGAACGAGTATTGCTTGATCTTCGTCGCAAAGCCATGCTTCAACCTGAGCTCTGAATATTAACCCAATACAATCAGGTTTTCCGATCACAGTGACATTCGGAAACCTGATCCGAGCCTTCACACAATTTTGAATCGGAAAATTATTCATCTACAGTTTCCCCTCTCCATAACCCAACAATTGTCCAGAAATTAGCGCACAGACTAACTGAAAACTCATTCCGCAAAACTCGAGGGAGTCGTGTCAGCTATTTCATCCGTGCTTCAACTACCCAGTATTTTCCCACGAACACAATGTTTCGTACCGGTCGGATGTGGCTCAAAACTAAACTGCATGTATAGCGCAGCGTCGGAATTCGCGGCTACATTCCCACTCGAAAGTATTCTGGACATATGAGCGCGGCTTCAGCCGTTCACTAGCAAGTAAGAGTTGAAACCACAGAGAGGAAGAGGAGGAGCTGGCGGCTCTGAGGTAAATTCTAGTAGTTCTCGCTGCAGACGCCAAAGCGGCTTATTGAGAGATACCTTCCGACTGTTCGAGTTTCTATTGTTGGAGTGGCTGGTGTTGGGAGAACACAGATGGAATAAAAGCCAAAGCGAGAGAGAGAGAGAGAGGGGGGGGGATTTCAAAGGATAGCAGAACGAGGAGAAAGCAGAGAATAGTCTTCGCCGCAGTTAGAGGCACGAGTTCAGCTTAGAGATTAGGGAAAACTGTTTCTGACCACTTTTCGGCTATCTACTCGATTGTAAAATTCGAATTTGTCTCACACCGGGAGAAGGATTGTAGAAACTAAAGCAGGTGAAGAGGACCAAGCACCGCTCCAAAAAGGCAGACAGCAAGACGTCGAGTAAGTGCGTTGTCGAGCGTTGAGAAAATTAACTATCGCTTGAGGCCGTACGGCGCGCTGTCTATAGCCCGAGGCTTTGAGCTCACGTGCAACCAGCCTCTCATACTCTCTGTATAGCAGCAGAGCGAGTAGATAAGGTCGTTGCGCAGACAGACTGCAGTAGGCTCTCTCTCTCTCTCACTCCGGGTCGCGCGATAAAGTTGAGCCATAAACAACGCACTCCTCTTCGAGAGCCTCCTCTCTGCCCACGCGCGCAACTGCGTATGAGCTCTCTCTCCTGGGCGCGGCCCTCGCTCGCGATTTATCTTCATAGCTTTTGCTCACTCGGGGGTGACGCTTCCGGGGCCGATGCACTGTGGATTGCAAAAGGTCTTCTAGCGAGCAGACGATTGTTTACGAGAGACGCTGCCGTCGTTTATTAATCTCCGCGTGACCTCTCGCGAGATGGTTTGCAGGGCAAAAGGTGGCGTTGCTAGGGATTTTATGGTGGGATCGTAAAGAGGTGCTGCCTGATGGGTTTTGAGGCGAGAAATATTTTCAGGTGGCCCGTGATCGTGGGGTAATTGGGATTTATGTGACGGGGTGGGATGGTGGTACGCTTGGCAGTGAGTGAATTGAATAGTTCATCTGGTGGAGGTGAGTGGAATTTTTATGAGGGTACCTTGGTGGGGCAGCGGTCGTTAACGTAGTACTATGTATGGAAGAGGTTTCGACGGAGCTGAATGGAGATTGCTGTGGGGAGTCTACCTGATGGTTTCGGAATTTCTTGCGAGGTTCTGATACCTTGTTACGAGAAACGTGAAGGCAATTCACACTTCTCTGGGATATGGAGTTTTACGATGCCAGAGAAGTGCGGTTCAGTAGAACAAGTCCGGGCATGCGTCAGACGCGATGTACAGTTCTGCGCTTCCATACTTCAATAGTTAGATTGGCCATGTCTCTACTGAAATGATGATGTTATTGCGTACGTCCACACAGAGATGATCAAGGGATCCGTTAGTGAGGATTACCGGTCGATGCTATTGGATCGATGAACTGATCGATCAAGGCTCTAGAGGGATCTTTTGGAAAACCAATGTAATGGAACATGGTCTCAGTGGAAGGAGATTGGAATTGGAATAAGGGCTTCTGAAGAAGGTGTATTAATGAATCCGCTTCCCGCCGAGAGCATCTTAGTTGAATTATGCCGTAAATACAGCTAGTGTACGATTTGAAATCTTGCACGTACCACGATGCTTCAAACCTGAGCGAATTGATTCAAACCGACATAGAGATCAGCTTTTTAATAAATCTCTGTATGATTCTTCCCAATGATACTAAACATCTTCCAATATTTCAACCCATTCACTCACTCTGTACGAAACCATACAATCGAGATTCGTTTATCTGTTATCATACCATCATGTTTTTTCTAGCATGAGAAATCATGCTTTTTTTTGTTATGCTTAAAAATACCGGAGTGCAAAATAAATTTTCATCATTGCTTGACTGGTGCATGGAGATTCATGGCGTGAGGCGCTGGATGAATTTCAGTAGAGCAAGTCCGTGTATGTTCAGACGTGAAAACCCTCAAGCCTTTAAATCGGTTGCCTTGATCAAGCTACGGTAATAGAATACGCTCACAGTGATAGAGATCATCACATGTAGATCAACGTTTCTATAGATTAAAAAGTTCCAGTGAAACCGCGAGATTCTTCCAGTCTCCAATAGTTGTATCGCAGCACCAAACTCTCCGATCACGACCGATATTTCGCATCCCACTCGCGCATGGGACACGATCGAGGCGATATCGTTCAGAAACGGACGAGAATGACGATGCATCGCGGGGGAGGTCATCGCTTGAAATTCTTCGCAAACGCGAGCGCGCGATCGCATCCCTGCGGCTCGGTAACTCGCGGGCTTTGCGGCCGAGAAGCGACGAAGCCGACGCGGCGAGAGAGAGAGAGAGACGAAAAACACGTTCAACGCCAGCAGCCGAGCGCGCGCGCGGGTGAAAGGGATCGCCGTCGGTGGTCCGGGCGCAAATTGCATTAATACTTGGTAATCGACGTGCGCAGGCTTGCGCTTTCCCATCAGTCGTCACCGCGCGTGGAGCTCTCCGAGCTTGTAATTCTTCTCTCGCTCGGCGCGATATCGCATTAGGTTTTACAGCGCGGGGCGCCCGCGGCACAGCTGGCCGATATTGCGCGCGGCTCTCGTTACTCCAGACCCGCTTTTCAAAGATAATCCTCTCTATGCCGGCGCGCCCGGGGCCGTTTCTGCGCACCTCGTTTCGCCTGGACATAGCGTGCGAATGGCGAAACGTGGCTTTTGTTTTTGATATAAGCTCGCTCGGAGGCCCCTTTGCCCTGCGGGCTGATTGACCCATTTTTATCGGCATCAATTTTTGGAGTATGCGATGCGTTTGGGAGGAAGGGAGAGTTGCGAGGAGGTGAAGACTGAAACGGAGGCTTGAAAAAGGTCGGGATGCCGCGGAAGCTGCAGCCACCGTCAAAGCAAGCGCGAACGTGGGTACGCGTTGTGTTTTCGGAACGAGGATTTCGCCAGTGCGATATTTGGCTGATGAATAAAGTAGCGAGCTTGTTAAGCTTCGAGGCCGAAGCCGAGCAGGATTTTCCGAGAAGTTCGTGCAAAATACACGTGCATGTTTTCGCTGCGTCTCTGCAGAATTCCTCCGAGCTCTCTCAATGCGCTGCCCGGCTCATATACAATTCCGTCTCTCTCTCTCTCTCTCTCTCCTCTCTGGACTGAGGAATTTCAAAACTCGCGCCAAGGAAGTGCTGGGCAATGCTTTGTACGAGGTGACGTCATCATTCCACACCTTAAACTTTGGAGTCCAGTATCGTTCAAGCGATATGTTTGAGATTCAGAGATAATTGACAGGACTGGGCATTGGAGACATTGCCTTGATGGAAAAAACCGTTTTAACGGCATGAACACCGAGAATTCGAGCTTTCTCTCTCTGATTCAATGAGCCATAAAAATTCCACTCGATCTTGCTGAAAGATTCAAAATGGTGAAAATATGGTGCTGAATTCTCTCTGTCAGACATTTTTACTGAAGTGTCGGATGAATCGGGAAACGTTTTGGAAAGAATTGTTCTTTTCTTCGGCAGACTCTCGCCAGTTCACGTAACGGCTGTAGACTCTGAAATGTTGAGTGGGTTTATTTTGAGTGTGACTGGCAAGCCTTGAACTTTATTCGCGGCTCCTCGGGGAGTTGCTTAACAAGTTTCCACCTTCGTAATGCGCATGAAAATGGATTACTACCGATCAATTTCGAGCCGCTGACAAACAAGCCTATTCACCAATGCAAGTTCACTCTTATCGAGTTAAGAAGTTTACTGTGCCACCCAGAGCCACCCGATCAATCTTCAGATTGCTATGACAGAGGCGCGAAAACTCTTGGAAACGTAGCCAAGAGGGCACTCGATTCATTTTACGCAGAGAGATACACGTACCTATGGCATAGAAAGCGTTAACTATTTTTGAAAATAGTTTGCGGTAAAGATTCATTAGCTGAATTGGTTGCATACTATCTATAGTTTGGATTAAATTGTGTATGAAAACTCAAATCGGGCGGTGCGAGGGGGTAAAAAATTCGAGGAATTTTCACCACAATATCAATCTTCCGTAAAATAAGAAAGACAGAGAAAGAGGTCACAAAAGTGTCAGCGGTGGAATAATTTAGCAGAAACTGTCAGATATTGCGGAGACATTGTATGAAATTGTCCAAAAAACACTGGGGTATCAGGTATGCATGTGATTCATGAACATAGACACTTTGGCTTCTCGTGGGATTTTTCACTTTCGGCATTCTTCCATCAATACCCGGAAACTTTCGACAGCTTCCCCTAACGGAGCCTCTAAATCTTCATTTTTCTGTATTCAGCCCCGAAGATCTCTTCAGTTTCTTTCGACTTTTTCATTTGTTCGAGTGATAAATTGTAAAGGCGATCCGCTCAAAAAAGGCGATTTTTGACAGGCACCAATTTCTCCGCTGCCCTCAGGGCTCAATCCAGAATTAAACTGGTATCTTTTCGAGGATAGGTTCTGAAACGACCATCTTTCCTTTTTTATGCCGAGTCAATCGACGTTTAGAGGAAATTCCTCTCGATTTATAGGGATTTTGTACGCGGTGAACATTTTTACGCCGGAGAAATGTGATTCTGAATAAAGAAAGGACTCTGATGGACTGTGTAGGGACTCTATTTGATTTTTTCTCTCAGTGTCCAGGTAATTCTCAATGACGGAGATAAATGATATTTTCCTGGTTGGGAGCGCGGGTCAGAGTGCACGTAGGTGGGAGAGAACAAGAGCGATGGTGAGCTATGTTGGTGGGTCGAGCGTGATTTGGACGATAATCAGACTTGATGGTTCGTTCCAGTTATGATGATTGATTTCTGGGACTTTTATGAAGAGCTTTTCCACGAGCTGGAGTGTATCTGGTGCCATAGACATTCTGAAGTTCATTTTTCACTCTTCTTTTACGGTGGAATGCTTTCAAGAGTTATTAAACTAGACAAAAATCGTATCGAGCTATGATTGAATCCTGCGAAAAGTGCTCTGTCTCTCTATGACCTCATTGGTTGAGGAATGCTTCGTGGAAAACAACAATTCATACAAAGTACCTCTGCATATCAGAGAGACAGTTGAATCTTGGATAGCGAGAGCCTGTTTTAGATTTCGGATTGGAAGCATCAGTATGTCTCAACGTGAGGTGTGAGAATCTCTCTTGATGGGAATTGATTGAGTATGAGGTAGAGGTGATCGATGTTTATAGTGTGAAAATTACTCCAACAATCAGGCAATCGAGAGAAGAATGATTGCAGTGCTCAATCGTATAAGATCCGAGCCAGAAGGTAACTTGAAATTACCACAAGGTAACGGAGACGATCTCGCGAGCACTGGGTCAGCATAATCAAATCGGGAAATCTCAATCGAGCAAGTTTGACCACTCCGCAAAGAGACATCAAACAAGCACTCGAAGCATCTTGGCGTACGCAAGCTCGCAGAGCCCAGAGATCAAGCAACACCACATGATCCCCATTCCCCCTCAGAATTTCACAGGGCTCAAAATCACGCGCGCCCGCGGGCCACAGTCTCCTCCGGGAATCTTCTCTCGCTCCTCGACTCGTCTCAACCCACCCCAGTATCGCGTATCCCTTGGCACCCCCTCACCGCACCTGCGGCATCCCCCAGAGAGATAGAGGAGCTCGCGAAACTCGCTTGGCGATTATTTAAACAATTAACCGCGGAGGGTTTCCTGCACAGCGGCCACGATTCTGAGGGGTAGAGGGCGCCACTGTAGCCGGTAGCCCGTGGCAACGAGAGGTATCCCCGGCATCGATCCGGAGGAGACGCAGCCCCGCCCGGACCGGCTCTCTCTCTCTCTCTCTCTCTCTCCCTCTCTCTCTCTCTCTCTGCGGAAAGCCCTCGAGGTGAGAGACATTGTGTATTTGTGGGGGAGAAGCGCGCGCAGCAGCCGGTAGATTCGAGCCCACGTGTCTCGAGCTGGCTCTCTGAGAGATGCAAAAACAGGTGGATCGGTCTCGGTGACACAATCTACTCTGCCGCTGTAGTAAGGTGGATGTCGTTAACGTATGGGTTGGTGAGATGCGAGGGTGCGATGTTGCAGGGCAATGAGGGATTGGGAGTCTATTGGGGAGGGCGGATGGGGGTAGTTTGAGTGGTCTGCTGGTTATGGGTGGGAAGGGATTATTTTTCGGAGGGATGCGTCAGACTGTGGGGACGGTTTGGAAAGTGCAAGGAGGAGGGTGGATGTCGGGATGGCGCTTGATGTAGTTTGAGATGGGATTTTGAGGATTGCGAGAAAGGAGAAAGAAAGAAGAAAAATTGTCGAGAAAGGAGGCTTACTGTTCTGTATGGTAAACGAAATATTGATCGGAGAAGGTTATTGGGAGGCAAAGGGTAGGAGAGGTGTGTTGATAGGCTTAAGCGATTTCTGGTTCTGAATCTTAGAGATCTGGGGTATCGAAACGACCTCAAATAACACACGATCTTCTCAGAAGGATTTTCTTTAGATTTAAATAATGACGGGGGAGCATTCTCAATTCGGAGATGCGTCGTCTTTGTGATATTCTGCGGCGATGGTCTTGTTGGCTGTAAGCTCAACTGGTACCAGGAAGAGTGAACAAAGTAGCAAGGGGAGAGTATCGATCCTGGACGTTGGATTTTCATGAAAAATGTCTACGTACTCTCTGTCCCAAAATAATCGAGAGGAGGATTTGGATTGTTTCATTCAGTTCATTGGTCTCACGAGGATCCGAATAAATTACATGAATTACTGTTATTTGAAGATTTGTCGATTACGACTTTGCATCAAAAGACGCGGATTTTCTGCGCATGCTCGTTATTTTTCGATTTTGATTCGATAGCCAGTGGAATGATCTGAAAATGACTCATGGCAGGAGTTAATTTGGTGGTTGATAGCCTATCTCCGTGAAACATTCAACGTCGATTCTAACTCTGCCACATACTTCTTCCGATGCCTCGAACAGTGAGTTGAAGCATATCAATATCTGGAGTCCAATTCAACTCAACCTAAGTGTACTTGAGCAAATAATTCCTTGACTGGCGAAGAGATGTAGTACAGTGAGATGAAACCAGGACTGATGAAACAAGAGTTCTAGAAGGTATCTCTCAAGAGCCACACATTAATCTTCGAAAAAATATTGGAATACTCATTGGAATAGATCTTTGAGGAGATGAGACGATTTTGAGGGACTCGACAGTGGCCAAGGATTTTTCATCTGTTAGTCGCCATTATGACCAAAATAACCATACCCATTGAATTATCTCCGCGAGACGGTAATATCCATCGTAAAGGTTCTCCTGTAGATTTCTACTTATTTCAAGAGAGACCGGAAAAAAATCAAAAATTGGTATGAGGTTAAAAGGATCTCGTCAACAAGTGGTCGTGGTGATGGGAAGTAATAATTGATGTAAATTGAACCGTCTCATATCATCGCTTTATTCATGTGTATAATAGCTCGAATCCCTTGGAGGGGATTTACCGAAGAAATGTTCATCTTACGATTTGAACACCGGCTAATAACACCACTGAGAAAGCGAGAAGAAAATATCTAATGTTCCACACGATAGAATATCATCTGCCAAGATTTTAAAAAATCAGAAATCCTAACTACAGATCTAGTTCCCAACATAAAATTAATTGAGTTCATTAGAACCGGGGCTTGGCTCCATTTTCTGCTCATTCCATCTACTTCCATAGCGATACCCAACCTCCTCTCCTCTCTTCCTCTCAACGAAGTAAAAAATACCCCAGCAATCCTCATACACACCCACACCCTCAAACTTCTCGCCCAAATATTGGAATCGCCGTTGGCGCAGCACCATCAGTCATCCCAAAATTTCAATAACAATCGAGGGAGCGATCTGGCTGCGAGCAGAGCTCGCCGAAGCTCTTGATTAATGGTTGCGTTCATCAGAGCTCTCTGGCTGGCATGGCTTTGCGGTCAGACGCTTCTCCCTCTCTATCCAAAGCTTATATCTCGAAACTTCACATAGGTATATGCCTCCCCTATCACCTCTGCAGCCTTTATCACACCTGTAAACCTCGTATACGCATTTCGCGCCCGGAGAGAGAAACCGAGGATTCAATAGGTACACCAACGCATCTAACGCGTCGCTCTATCTCCCTGCACACCACCAACGCCATCCGTTCCTGCATCCAGACTCCCGCGGATGTATACGAGCCTGGACAGTGTCGTCTCTCCGCTTCAGAGAGGCGCATAAATAATGCATGTCTGACTATACTCGGCTTGTACTACTAGTCCATCCCGTTCTCTCGCGGAGCGTCATTTTTGCCGCGCTTTATACTTTGTTCGTACAAGGATGCGAAGAATTTGATTTTTCCCCACACCTCGGCTGCAGAGGTTGATTACCGTCAGCCGGGGCTACTCTGAACGTCGGGGGTAACTTTGGAACACTCTGAGAAAAATGACTTATGAGGTCACGCTAAATGAGCCAAGTTACTGTAAAGTTCTAGAACAGATCTTTTCCACTTACAGTGAGCAAGAACAATGTTCTCCGCTCGTGAGAGTCACTCTAGCAGCTATTTGGTCTATTTTAACGCATATCTAACAAAACGTGCTTATGTTATACCAAGTTATGTTATACGTATAGCCTCTTCGATGAAATTGGCATCAAATAGACCTTGTAGCTCTTAGACTCTCACGAGCGCACATCATTATTCTTACTTACTGTGAGAGGGAAAGATTAGTTTTAGATCCTTCAGATAACTTGTCGAGACGACCATAACCTCGCAAATCATTTTTCTCAGGGTGTTCCAAGGTTATACCCGATGTTCAAGGTAACCTCGGCTGACGATACCTCGAGAATGACGGTCTCGTAGTTTAATCTGCGGCCTCTCACGATTCCAACGTCTTATTGAAAAGGCGCGTGGATGCGCATATTGTCCCGTTTGGAATTGCATCTACGCTACTCTACGGAATAATGGGTCTACTGTACTTCTGCGTTTCACCTCTCGCAGTCACCTTCTGAGGCAGCATCTCGCGGCTTTACATCTGCGACGAGATGAAACTCTAGCTCGAAAGTGTCACCACGAAACAACCGGCGAGTGATTCAACCCAACGGCCCGAGAATCTCGGGCGCGATATGCTCTCGCGCCATATACTCGTTCCATTTTCTCTACGCTCGCGTCTTCGTGCGTTTCTCCCGGTATACGACGCGACAACGACCAAAGTGTACATGGTTATATGTTGGCGTGAATTTTGATGGTGAATTTTGAAAGGTAAGGTTTCGCAATTTTGGTCGACTCTCGCGTATAAACTTGGGAAGCTTCGCAACGGCTCGTTACGCTTTGCTCCCTGAGAATCATTTCGCGACACGGTATTTATGTATGTATATGCAAATTTCGCGAGCGCTAGAGGAACGCGCTTATGTTTATTCATATACGCGCGCGCGTTAAGGGCCTATGATCATCTTTATTCCAATGAGAGCCGAGCGCGAGCATAACGAAATTGTACAGTTGCGGAGACTGAGAGGCGATTCGCGTGCGCGTGAGTTTCGAGATTAGAGCGAGAGGCCTCGTCAAGACTCGCGAGGGATGATGCGCGGCAGGTTCGAAATTCTTGATAATGACGAGGTTCTTCGAGTAAATTGATACTACATTGTTTTAGAGGCGCGTACGTTTATGAGATCGTTGACTTGATGGGACTAAGTGAGCGTAGAATATTGCTCGAGGTGGAAAATTTTGGTAGTTAGTCCCCGAGGATTAGTAGGTACAAGTAGAAATTACTCTAGATTCAGAGAAGAGTTTAGAATCTTTGGATACTTTCGAAGAATCTATTGGTAAGGGTCTTTGATCATCTACAGGATGATTGAAAGCTCCCGAAAACGAGCAAACTAGTGGAGATGCTTGATTTTGGTGAAGATCCTTCTGAAATTTGAGTTTGATGGGCTTCAGATAGCTCGAGATTACTCAGTGACTTGGTGAAATAGAGTGACGAAGGCAACAAGGCAAGGTGAGCTGATATTATCTCGAAGAGCTACTGATCTGTCAGCTCATTGATAAGAGGGGTATCGATCAAATTGATAACCTTAGACTGATCGCAGATCGGGCTTCTCAGAGTTGAAAAAGGTAATGATTGAGATTCGCATTCTGATGTGTTTAATAGCCACGGAATATGTAGCCGTAAATCTTATTTATTCCTCAATGAGAATGAACGAATGCTCGTTCGTGTTGGATTCGATTTCGACAAAGGGTGGTATAGAATCCATAGGAGAAATATATGATTCATCAAATAGTGAGCTGTCATTTTCTTGAGACTATTAGAAACCTCAATGTGAATGGCTTTTACACAGCCCAAAAATTTAACGAGGTTTGGAAATTACATGATCTGTCACCTAATTTCGAGTCTCTGACGCTATCCACAGCTTCCAAAGACCATCAAAATTCAGAAACAGGATTAGTATCACGCGATATGGAAGATTGGTACCGAACCGGACGATGTGTGTTATAAATAATCGATCCTCCCTTTCCAAACTCCAAGATTCTCCTCCAAAAGTATCTTTGGAGCTAATACGTGATTCACGTTACAGGCTTCTCACATCAAGATTATCTCACGGCACGTGTTGTGGTAAGCGCGGAACCAAAATTCGCCTCGAGCACGTAATAGTTCAGCCAATTGCATATACATGATTGACTCTGTGAGTTTTCGACGGATTTTCGGAGCGACAGCCAAGCCCGTCCGAACGTGCCCGGCTTCAACTCCTCTTTCTCTTCACCCCTTACTCTGCGTCCAATTAAGCCAGATTGTTGCATCCCACATATACCCTCACGCGTCAGAGCGCGAATGTACACAACAAAACGCACTCGCAAATCGAATTTCGCGCCGCGTTGCGATATGTGCATTTCTGCGTTTCTGCGCGAAACCGCTAGTAAACCCTAATACCGACAACGTTGCTTTTGATTTGTTGATTCGTGGCATCTATATCTACGTGCGCGAGGCTATTTTTCGGGCTGGATGAAGCGTTTCCGTCCTGGTATGGCAGGAATGTCTCTTTTCGAGAGACTTTTTTTCGTACGTTCCGATGTGCGCGGGATATCGATGTATCAATACTCTGAAGATGGGTGAGGGGTGGGGCGCATCGATTTTTACTCACCTCCGTAGTTTGGTCTTACTCTTTTATCATAACTAACGGAAAACGAGTCTAGGATGGCCGAGATGTTGACGTCGCCCAGCATGCTACCGCCGCTTCCGGATCTGTAAATGGAAAATTATACAGTATTAGAACCAGTTTGCTTTGGATTAGAGATCACTCACTGAAGAGTATACTATGGCTACTCAATTCTGGATGTTTGATGGCGTTTGAAGGGATTGGTAGTATAAATTACTCTGATATGCTGATATGACATCCAAGAAGATGTTGATGGGAGTTTTGACAAAATTTTCTTATTAGCCTGTACATTGGATACGATGGATCGTAATTTTTCTATATTCTTTACTTGAAACACACCATTCCCAGGATACGTTCAATCGTTTCAAGCAATCCACCATTCCAAAACTTCATTCTGAAACCAAAATTCCAATAATTTTGTACAAGCACTTTTTAACTTTTAGCTCATATCAACAACTGATGTTTAGGAGGACAGTATCGAAATTCTGACGTTGCCAAAATCATATTGGTTTTACAGCAATACCCAATCACGAATGACTGGTACCCTCATTACATGAATACAATCCGATTATAGTCGCATGGCTCATCCTTTTCTCAATTTTGATGAGAAGATTGCCGAAAAACCTAGTAAATTCTTACGATGTAAGGCTAACGGGGCAAATTTTTCATCGTCTACCGATATGGAGGTCGAACCATGTATCTATTCCTCACACACTCTTTTGTTCCATCGAAGAAATATGAAAAGTGTAGAAAAGTAATACCCCTACTTATAGCCAAGAACTTCTTAGCCTTTATCAGCAAAGCACGAAAAATTGCTAACGATGGACCGAGCTTTCCCGCCGTCGTAGCTCAAGACTTATTCCTCGAAGCAAGCAATATATAGACCGGTCGAGAGAGAGAAGCTATTGAAAAAGTACACCGAGCCGTGACGTCGAGCTGCCTTATACGTATCATAATGAAAAACGGCGAGATCCCAAGACTTGTATATTGCTATGTGAAGTAGCGAGTCATGATTTTAATGAAGCGAGATGGTATGAATTGTTATGCAATTCATGAAATGATACTGTCAGATCCCCCTTTTTTCAAAGACTTGGTTGAGTCTTGCAAAATTTCAATGACTATGTTCTTTTGCGACTAGTATCTATTCTTTCTCATATTTCGTTCATTCACTTCGTTCAAATTGCATCCGACTACAATTATGTTAATGTTAGATACCTCGCTAGATACCAACACATACTTCAAAACTTGGGAAGTGAATTCACTCCCGAGGTCTTGAAGCACGCGTTGGTCAGATATCTTCTCTGATGGGTTGACTGTCGTGATGATTTTCTAAAGAAATAATTCATCCGGTATAATTTCCGAGTCAGATTTCATATTCATCCCTAGACCTGCATTTTGAATGTATTCATTGTCTTGTTATGAGTTAGGGTTCTTTTCCATCTCTTGTGAGTGGATCAAATTACAAAGTGATAGTCAAGAAATACATCGTAATGTCAATCACAATTGAATTCTATCTGTTGCATCATTGGAATCGGTTCTTTATATTTCAGAGTCCCTGGCCAGATTCCTTCTCAATTTTTCTCAAGGATTGTGGAACAATTTGGAATGGCTCTAACCCTCTGCTACGCCGATCAGTGAAAGCATCCTCTTTGAACTCACCAGTGCAGCAAATATTATCTCACTTTTTTCCAATAGACCCTCTGATTCTGCATCAATATCTGATTTTATCTTCGACGTCAATGGATCGACGAAACTTCCTCTGAATATAAAAATTTGCAGGAAAATCTGATATGAATTACTTTCGGAATTTGTACGAGAACAAATCAAATTCCGACTTGAAAATGATCTCATCTCAATCAGCTTGTATTCTAAATATTTTGCAGGACCTATCTCATTCTAATAATTAGCTTTCCGAGAAATATTCTCACACGTAAGCCTGCTCTGTTAAAAAGCTCTCCTGTCGTATCTATGTCCAAAAACGAACTTGTCACCGTGACAACCTTCCTCGCAATACTGTCAACATGGCCCATCACCACCTCGACCCAATTTTCCTCATCGCACAAAAAATTCAGCCCTCCAATTTTTTCACACAGCTCCCAACCGTGCGGATCTCCAGATAAGGTGACTGACGGCAGCAAACACAGACGCCTCTGGGTTTATTTTGGTTCGACGCAAATCTCCAGGGGGGACCAAGGTGTATCGATGCTCTGCGCTGTTGTTCCACAAACGCTCCAATGCACGTATATTCGGAGAATAGAGAGCGAACTCTCTGGTAGAATTGGACCCGGTTCGAGGCGGGGTGAGCGTTGTTTGACAGCTTGCTGAGGTGTCGATATCGATCGACACACTGAAAGAGACTCGAGACAGCCTGGAACATCTCCAAGCCGTGTACCCACGTCGATTTCCATTTGGGAGAATCCTTATATTTTCTCCGAGCTCTCAGTACAGAGTCCGTACTCGACTCGCGAGAGATAGTCAGTTCCAGCTCTTCTGATTCAATGTATGGGGTAACTCAAATGCAATAAACCTTATTCTTCGACTGATAGACTGATGGATGGATCCATTCTGTATTTGAAACTGGAAAATCCCCCACATCTCTAAGAGACCTTGAAGTATTCGGTCCAGAACGAAGATGAAAATTACAGCACGAAGAAGTATGAAGTCGAAAGATGTTGAAGATTGAAGAGTTCAGATGGCGTTTCAGATCAGCATGACATTCCTTACTGCTCCATCCACTGCTTACCTAGAGAGCCATACATCCGCATCGCGGATTTGGTTGAAATTCTGGGAATAGTCTCTTTTTCGCACCAGAAAATGCGATCCAGAGGTCTAGAGTTTATCGCCCAATGGTTTTCGAAATATGGCCCAGAACATTAGCATTGCAAGTATTTCTCTAGATGTCGCATTTTAACATGAGCCTCTATGAACAGTACTAAGATTCTGGGTTGTCGTGTTTTACTCATTATAAGACATGTCTTATGATATGTATTTTCGATTTTCGAATTGCGCCTTACAGTCGAGACATGCCTTATGTTCGAGACAGTGCCTTATATTCTTAGAGTGGCCAGCTACGCTAGGTTCAACAAGGACTTTTCAAAAGTGATTCCGAATTCATTAAAAGAGAATATTCATCCATAGGAGAGCCCGCAATCGACGATCTCATTTCTAATGTCTCGACATCATGAAAGCTTTTTATAAACGTGAAGAAAGCTATACTATAGAATTCAGATGGAGAAATCTCAGAATTCAAGTGTGTCACGAATTTGGGCCCAATAGTCTCATGCTTTGCAACTGAAGTGCTTTCAAAATAGAAGCCCTTGTCCAAATAACCAGCACGCCATGCAAATATGTGTCCATTTCTCGAAAGATGCCTAATATAAGCCATGCCTTATATTTGACTCATTCCTTATATTTCTCCGAGTCAACTCTGGGGTGTCTTACATTCAAGGCATCTCTTATATCTGAGCTTGCCTTTATGATAAGCAAAACACAGTATACCTCGAAAACCGTTGGGTAATAAACTCTAGGACTCCGGATCTCATTTTCTGGTACCAAAAGTATACTATTCCCAAATTTTGAGCAAAATCCGTGATCCGGAGGTATGACACTCTCCTGGTCAGTAAGATCGAGATATCTTGCGATGCTATTCCGGTCGATGAAGGCTGTCATAAATTGGCGCTGGGCAAGCTTCCGGTCAGTTCTCGGTTGGAAGCTGCGCACGAATACACACGAGAGTGCAGCAGTGGCAGAGCAGACGCCGCAAGTTCTCTCGCTCGTGGAGATATTGCAGCGCAAGGGGCGAAATGGGCGAGCCTCGGACGCGGCACTCTTTTATCCTCCTTCAGGCGGACCTCCTTATTATTTTTCTCTTGCGCAACCGCCCTTTATTGCCCGTGCGCCTGACAGCCTCGCGTATTTCAAGAAGTTGTTCTTCTATCTCTTGCTGCGCCGACGAAATGATGGTACACAATTCTAGCGAGAGAGAAAGAGAGGTATATCTTGCCTCTAGGACAACGACGATGGAGTTTGGTTTACGAGCACTCCAGACTGCGCTCATTTCGTAATTGCAGCGGAATCAGATTTATACATTTGACTCGAGATACAGTTCTCTTCTTTATTTTGAGTTTTCTTGATATTACTGTATTCCTGCATTTTTCTAATGCTTGTGAATGGGTGCTTGGATGGAGCGTTGTCCGAATCATAGGGTAAGTTAAGCGTGATTCAATTGGTTCAATACCATTACTAGATAGTGAGTCCGGCGGAAAATGCCTAGTGCACAAGAATTATTGTAAGCAAGGTAACCTGTACAATTTGTTCGTGGACCTTTTGTCTAAATGATGCGATTGTGACCATGATTTTTAGGTATTAGCATTATGAAAAGTGGATGTGAACACACGAGCGTACAAATGTTTTTTCACTTGCGGGATTGAGGAGCCTTGATTTGTTCGGGTGAGAAAATGTCCTTCGAGCAAACCCCCATTTACGTGTGAGATTTTTTGACATATATCTCTAACCCTCACTCGTATAAACTGCACTGGAATATTTTGCTTCAAATATCTTTCAGAACCATGCTGTTTATAAACTCTCCCGCAAGAAATAGCTCAACTAGCTGAAAGTCAATGAATATCCGGCAATTCTGATTAACATGAACACATTGGCGCTGATGACATTCAGCAATTTTAGCTGTTCCCTGTGAAGAGAGCACTAGCACACATATCTAGAACCTGGTTACAAAGAACTACAAGTGATCGTTATTAAAAGAATTTATTAGATATGATCGCGGTTAGTAACAATACTCAAGTTTTGGAACTGAAAAATCATTAGAAGATTTTGTAGTAGCCATGAGAAAGGTTCTTTTGGAACAATCGTTATAGCCGAGGTCCTTTGTACTACTGTGACATGTGCTAACAGCGATTTGATGACTGACATGAATTGCTTATGCAATCTCAGAGTGACGAAAAACTTGTATGATGTTGACTCCGAGCTTCATCTTCATTCCTTCCATTCTTGAAGGAATAGATCATCAAAGCAAGGAAATCTACCGACGACACATTGTTTTTGTAAACAAACTTTGGCAATGCATTTGTCGTTACTTGGGATTGCATCAGAATAAATGTGGCGAGCTATCCAATTTCCGAGAATAAGACTCGGATGTAACAAAAAGTGAAAACCCGGATGAGAAAATCATAACGTTGAGCGGCCGCCTCAGTCCGCGGAAGCTCACAATTCGTATGTGCATCAGTTGAATATGGATACACGGTATGAAAAGTCACGAGTGCGCGAGCCAATCTGGGATAAAGCGCCCCACGAGAGAAGCCCACCAAGTTGGAGCGGGCAAGCGGAAAATTTGAAAAGAGTCTGTTTTCCTTGAAAGATTCGCGAACGGGACAGAAAGAGAGCAGAGAGAAAGAGAGAGAGAGAGGAAAAAAGGACCGAGCCGAGGTAGCGGAGACTTGCAAGTGTGTGACGGCTCAAGGGGTCTGCGAGCTGAATAGCGAATCCGTCTTCGTATAGATTCCCTCTTTCTCTCGGGCTCATCTTTCTTTCGGCTCAGTTGATAGGTGCTTGAAAAGAATTCACCCTGGCATTGTTTGCCTGATTCACGTTCTGAAAGGTTATGATAATGGCGTTCGAGTCATTCGTGTCAAAAGCCAGGACTTGTGTCAAATCCGCGAGGCTTTGTTGGATACAATTCTGCAGTTACGTTACGTGAATGGTAGCTCGAATTTGATATATCTACAGGTACAAGATTGTGCCGCTGTTTGGGGTCTATAATTTTGCCATGTATCAATGGATGATCAAATGTTTAATGATCAGTGCACAGGAATGGGATTGTCATGGATTGTCTCATGTTTACTGCTCCTAGACTTAATTTTCTATTATGTTTGTTCATTACCCAGATTGAATTAAGTCCAAAGTACTATTCAGCAGAGAATTTAAAGTATTTCCAAGAAACAAACTATTCTGTTGAATGCGAACTCTTTGTGATGAGAAACTAATATTTTGGAAGATTTTTCTCCCCTAGTTTTGTGCTATTTGTGCTTATGAACTTCTCTCTTTAGAATAAACTTTGCAGAATTTCTTCAGATTCTCCTCATGGATTTTGAGAAAATATTCATTGTTCATCGGAGATTTTGGTGAACGTGGGATTTTGGAATCGGCACTGGCATTGATATTGTTCCAAGGCTGTCTGATGGATCTCATCAGTTTAAAACATTGTTGATAAAATAACGAGGAGTTAATCTTCTCGAAAAGCTAGCACCTGAAAATGGAGCCCATTCATGAATTCTTTGATGCAGAAATTTGGAAGTAAGCCCCGTGCCCGAGAGAAATTTTTTCAAGGAATGCAACGACAAAGAGACCATGAAAAACAACCCACGAGAGATTTCACCGAATGGAATTGCTGGTATGAAAGTTCCAGAAGAGTGCCGAAAGTGGTGAATTCATCAAAGCGTGATAGAAAGGCGCACGATGGATGGCGGGAAAGAGTCTGGCAGCGAGGTCGAAAAAAGGGCAGCTCCGTGGTAGGGGGAATGTACCGACATTCCAAAGGAAACCACTTCCGGTACTCAGACACTGCGGAGCCACGGCTTCCTGGGCTGAAGCAAAAGGAAGCACGAAATGGAGAGGGAACGAATGGGTAAGACTAGCGCAGGATAAGGGGGAGCGATGGCAATTACCTTTTGGCAAAGACAGAGCCGTGGATATCCGCGACGTTCGCCGTGACTTAATTACGCGTGAAATCAGCCCGTCAACGTGGCCATGAGACATTACTCGCTCGTCACACCGCCATTTTTGCCACTATCCTTTCGCTGTTTCAAATCCGCTTTCGGATGCAAAATTCAGTTGTTATTTCCATTCCCGACCCCTTTTCCGAATAACACTTTTTCTGAGAATGGCGTTCTCCCGAAATGCAATTTTCCTTGCCAACATAATCCCAAATGAGATTTTTTAATGAATGGCTTCTATCAACATCGAGTTAAAGAGATTTGAAGCAATAAGCCACACAGTGATCGACGCTAGAAAATGTCAATATAGGTTACCATAGAATCCTATACACTCGTTTTCAGACGCGATGGGAAAGAATCATCCACGCTTGTCCTCAGCCTTAGAAAGGGACAAGGAAATACGAAGATGAGTTAGTGATAAGAACGAGGTTCAACTCTTCTCCTGGTTGGGATAAGCATTTTTTTCAATTTGGATACTCTCTTCATTAGGATGATGGAGTGTATCTTGTTCGACTTTTCATCTGAATCTCTCGAAAACGATAATTGAATAGAGGGTTCCAATAAGCAGAGAAAACCATCGAGTTTGAATTCATGGGGTTCCTCGTATAATTTCTCGAGAATCAGCTTCAACAAAAATCGCTTACACAATCGTCCAGTGATCAGGCACGGATAGGTAGTAGACGTCTTATCCAACATCTTAACTGCATATCAACGAGTAGACTCAGAGAGCCTGGTACGCGAAGGAACCATTTCTCTCCACCGACCGATCGACGTAATGACTGAGATATAGTATCTGATAGGAGAGAATCGTTGGACGTTGAAGTTGCGAGCAAGAAACCACACTGCTATGGGACGATCACTAAACCATAAAAGATGTTCTTTATGCATTTCTCAATTGTTTTGACTCATAGTCATATTCGATTCATAAAAAGATAGTGTCAGAGAAAATCCAGAATCCTTACTGCAGCTAACTGATGGAAGGGATAAAATCAAAGTAAAAAAGTCTCAACGGATTAGAAGGAAGAGAAAATGAACAAAAAACACTCTTCAGCTAGAAAATCATTATTGTCACTTTTCGAGCTGACTCGATAGAACGGGAGGTTCCTGTTAATGTTGTGGAGATCGAGTGAGTCATTAATTGGGCGGCTATGGACCAAAACGGGTTAAACGCTATTCTGATTCCCTGAAAATCAAGTTGGTTTCTTGAGGAATACTGAGTTCAGTGACGATGTATCCGAAAAATTCTTCCGGAATTTCATGAAAGGACTATTCATCTACGTATTGTCGAAGGAATTCCTCCGAACGGCCATCTTTGGAGTGAATCATCCTTAACTAAGCAATACGATTTTCGGAAAGTCTGAATGACGTTTATGCTGTTTTGGTTCAGAGCCGTCAAATTTTTGACGGGGTTTGAGTCATAATGGAAAGGCGAGAGAACTCAATTTGGTATGTAAATTTTTCCTACGCCGCACAATTTTTCTCCAAGATCCCATTGTGATGTAGGAAATGTTTATCCACTTTTTCCTCGACAAGTGGCAAAATGGATAAAATATTCTTTTACTCGTTCACACCTCTTCTCTTGAATGTCATTAATAAGAGAAGTTTATAGGTTTGCTTGGTACATGAGAATTCTTATGATTCATCTTCCAAAATCGAAACCTGACCAAACATTCATACTCGTGGTAGTATGTGTACTCTTGGGAATAGTGGATTGTCCATTAGATATCTGGAGAATTGGAAAAATTCTAGGATCTGTTCCACCCGAAGATGATATAAACTGTTCCTCCACTATACACACTGACTGTGTTACTAGGTAAAGCCGAAAAAATTTTCCTAACTGACATGCCGTACGTGAATTACTCACTTGATCAAGCCGAGCGTCGATTATACCCAATGATTCGTACCACCAAGAATTCCATAAAAGTCCCATAGACTCGTATCATCAAGTTGGCACGAACCGAAGCTTCAATACGATTTTAAGAGCCTGAATGGAGTTTCAAAACTCAAACCCTAAAGTTTCGCTGTAGAATCCCTCAAGGGTGTATAGTTTGTGGAATCCAACTCACTTTCCACCTGAATCACTACTTTTAAGCCCTCTACTCTCCACAACAAACCTAATGCCTCTACCAACTCATAATAAATTCCATTCAATTCGACGTCATTCACTCGGCACTCGCAGCATTTATCCGAACCCTCAAAAGCCTCCGTGACAAAATCACCTCCACCGAGAATCAAGCCCTCGACGCAATAAGCGACTCGAGGTAAAACTCTGTCAGAGTTCATCAGCCGAGTTTATATAATGTTTCAAAGCGTCGCAATCATACATATTCATTTGAATATCAATACGTAGAGAGCAGCAGCAGCAGCAGCAGCAGCGGCGGCGCTCAACAACGACGAGCTCCCTCCACCTGAATTTTCATGGAAAAAAAAAATTATACTCCCAGCGGTGCTGCGTGGCAGAGAAAGCGGGAGCCGGCGCCGCGCCGCATGCAAGTGAGAATGAATTTGCGTGACTGCCCTCCGAGACCGCTTCAAAGTACTCAGCTGCACGCGCCGCCACTCGCTGCGCTGGCGATACGCTTGGGGATGGCAGCGAGTGGTGCAGTTAAGAGATGCGCATATTTTGCACCGACATTGACATGCGCAACGCGAGAGGGGGAGAGAGGAGAAAAAACGCTCGACTTCTGCGGAGCTCTAAGTGTTTTGGTTTGTATAAGCGAGTTGGACCACGATACGAGTCGTTACAATGAGAATAAGGAGCGCGAGTGTCGCTCCTGGAGCTCTTGAGACTTTGGCGGTCTGTGAAGAGCTTTGATGCGAGGAGTCGTATTGCTGTGGTGTGACACTCATCGAGTTGTTACGAGGGTTTGAATTGGGATCAATTCGGTCTGGTGTCGATAAGACGTCTGGACTCGGTAGAGTGAGAGAGAGCTCTAAGGGAATGATTTGATTGTTGCATCTGCTCCTTTTTTTTAATACTTGATTTTATGGAAATTTGCCCGTAAGATCATGTGATTCTCAATTTATATATCATATGAATCTGATTCTGTAGCAGAATAATCTCATTAGAGATTGAAACTGCATGAATAAAAAAAGAAAAGATCATCAGAGATAATTAAGAGAGAGAAAGAGAGAGAGAGAGAGAGAGAGAGAGAGAGAGAGAGAGAGAGAGAGAGAGAGAGAGAGAGAGAGAGAGAGAGAGAGAGAGAGAGAGATTAAGACTGCCCTGAGCGGTCATTGTCTAAGACATTTCTGTGGGCTGAATTTCTCCTCGAATAATCAAAATCAATTGATCAGAAGGATATTTTCTCCGCATCCCTGATTTCATCATAAGAATTCACAGGAATCTCAAATTGGAATTCGCAATATATGAGTTAAAAGATATGATTTTTAGCTCACCATTGACAACTTGAAAAGACTAGGAGAGAATTTTGGCGAATCCTTATGACAATACAAATATTCTGGCAAAGTTGCACCCACCATGGCAAAGTAGTCTTGACTGACAGTACGAAAGAGAGAAATTGATCAGTAATGAATTCCTCAATCCAATCTGGAATAAATCTTGGTAGTCTTACAATTAGTTATCATCAGGCTTTTTCCACTCAAATGTTGGTACGTTCTGATCCAGTTCATCGTAGAAGATCTCGTCAGTTATACTCTTTTTGAAGCTGAAACTCGCAGCTTTCCTATGAGTACTCACAAGATTGTCTACGACGAGACGAACCAAAATCGAATAATGCTGCACTGTACCACATGTAACCTAAACTACCCCAACTCGACAACTTCGATTCACAAAAGCTTTTGACGTATGTTATTTGCATAGAACAAGTACCTTTGTGAGTTAGATACGTCGAATTCTTGGTAATTATCATTTGCAAAGAATAATTTACGGAGAATTATTACGCACTACGGAAGAAGGTAGAGACTTCGAAAGGTAAATCTTATCATGGTATTCTTTGCATTATTTACAATTCATTTCCTCTGTCTGATACTTATTGCTGAAATCTTCGTTAATGTCTCATCTTTTCACTTTTGATTTATTTTGCTGAAGCATTTTGAATTCGCACTACAAATATCGTATCTATAGTCGAGGAGATGGGTAAATCATGACAAAGGGTCGATATCGAATCAAAATCTTACGAAAACCTCTGGCCGCGTAATATTGAAGTCTCCTCGTTGGAGCAAATAGTTGAGCTCCTCTAGGGATCCTTCACTCTCTCAAGACATGAAATTACGATAGTACACTCTACTGCCAATAATCAAGAGAACTTCTGGCACGGTGAGAGAAGTGTTTTGATGAATTTCATTGATAGCAACGAAGCGTCAATACTTGGGGGAGAAATAGTCGCTTTGAAGCGAGCGCTGTAGAGTTCTATCGCGTCAGAGTGAATATTTCTCGACAGCATCCTATCGGAGACTCGAGATTCACGAAGCATAATTACAACCACGTCCTCCGAATTCGACTCTCTAGAATTTGCTCTCGAATAAGGTCACGACATCTTCGCCTGCCTCATCTTCAGTAATGTAAAGACGCTTTGACACAGTGCCGATTTGAAAGAGAAGCGTCCGTCGCTTTTTCCGTATTTTTGCAAATCGTGCCGGTCTCTTATACACAACGCAGCTGATTATTTCATGGAGTGGGTCAAAGGGAAGCACGCTAGAGTCCGCTTGAATGGGGCAAAAGTTGGAGGAAGTCGGTCATTTGAATTTCTCACTGGCCTGAAAGTATGTAATTATGCGAAAAAAATTACTAGAGGGCGAGAGAGAGAGAGAGAGAGAGAGAGAGAGAGAGAGAGAGAGAGAGAGAGAGAGAGCCAATGAATTACGCAAAGTTGAGTAATGACGCAAAAGGATCTATACGAGTCGTCCGGCGCAAAGTTTGTTGATCTATCTTTCCGCAGTTATCGTTGGTAGGTCAGCCGGAAACTCATTTGATCGCTTTTTTCTCTCTGCCTCTCTCTCTCTCATTCAAAGAACCGCACTCTCCATCCATCCCGTCTCCAAATCCACTCATCTCACCCAATTAATTCGTCAAACGTCTTTGTCTCTCGAACCCGTCTGACTATAATCGCACACGCATCACTGAAACGCGTTTCCCATTTATGCACATCCCCCCATTGGCTCAGCTTCGGTCGCGCTTAATCCTCTCCTATATCCGGAATAAGCCGTAGCGCTTTCTCAGTCCAATCAAGCGCGATACAGTCCATGTACGCGTATTCGCCCACATGTACAAGGATCTCTCGCGGGAGACCGGCTTCGCCC
>JAPYYZ010004195.1:0-18048 GCA_030522705.1 Eretmocerus eremicus
TTTTTTCGGACCAATAAAAATTGCTAAAATCATGTTTCAATATATCTAACCGATTAAAAAACTTTGTGAGGCGAAAAAAAAATGTCGTGCAGAAACTTCTCAAATTTGGCGTGGACGTCCTCACTTTTGAAAAAAGTGAAGGGGTAGGGGGAGATATCAACACTTGGCAATGGCAATGACTGGTCAATTCTACATAGAAGACTATGATCTACCATAGCTTGTAGAGAGAAACCAAGCAGCTCTTTTAAATTTTATATCCCTGAACAGCTCTCCTTGTGGATAGCTGCAGCTAATTCTTAATTTGGCTAGTTATGAGAATATTCTTGCTGAAATATGAGTACCTACACGGTCACTTTTTTTCATCACAACCCTTTGTATTTGGGAACAGGATGCAGTTATATTGTTTTTGAGGCGCCACAACTGGTCGATTGGGAAACGCGCTTGTATCAACCCAAGCAGTCAGGGAAAACATAATGAACGCAGAAGTTAAAATGCACGTTGGCCCTCATACCACTTTTGAATTATACCACAACTCTGTTCAAATTACACCACAATTCCTCTGAATGAATTTGGAAGTTTTTGAGAACATTGAGAGGCTGATGACACACTTTGGTCCAAAAACATGCAGCATAGGTAGCATTTCCATAATACCAAACAATGAAGGAGAATGATACGGCTGAAATGAGTCGTGAGCGGGAGACAGAGTTGATGATGCAGTTCTTATCCAATATTCGTTGATCGAACTCTACTCTGTTGCGTGTATGTTCATTGTCGCATGCATCAAGCATCAAGCATCACCGTGCTGTCTGCTACAGCAGTGAAGCAGTCAGATGTATAGTCGATATAGTCATGGTCGATACAAGAATCGAATCGACTCATCAGTCGAGTCGATTCGAGAAGTTGGAAGAAAATTTTGACGGCAATTGACGACGAAATTTCCGGAGAGGGTCGAAAATTGTAATTCGAAGTTCAAGCAAACAGATGCTCACGGGAACAAAGTGAGGGCACATCAACCTCGCTTATGATGAGAGGTACTTGGTATGATAGGGGAAACATCCTCCTGTGCCCGCAATCATCAAGATAATTCGAGTGCGGAAAAATATCGAGGTTAAAACGGCCCAATTCGGCGTATATAAGGCACGGCCGCCTTGCGCTCTACATAGGTCGTTCTCATCGGAGTTTTCTTTTCTAATAGTCGCCAGCAAGGCGCTGCTGCGCCTTTTGATATGAAAGTATCTTGTTATTCTCGCGTTGCCTGAGATTTGATGCTGCGATCAAGGAACATGTATATGAATTTGTAATATTGAAATTGATTGTTAATATTGACAAAATCATTGGTATTTCCTCCTTTAAATTCTCCCTCTTCATTTAGATCTTGCTTCATTGAAGTGGGGAAATTGTCAGTATTATTTCATTCTCGTGATACTTGTTGCACGTGCAATCACACGTGTAAGTTCACGTGGAATACCACGTTGACGATCATGTGCAGTACCACGTGATCTTCTATATCACGAAAAGGGTCGTTAGCGTAACGTGAATTTTCAGGTGAATTTTCACGTTGATTTTCAGCTGAATTTCCACCTCAATATTCAGGTGAATTTCAACGTGAATATTCACGTGAAAATTCACGTGAATATTCACGTTATTCTATAACTTCAATGAAATTTTGGAATATTCTTCGAATTTTTTGGATTTTTCTGACATCTGAGGGACTCAAATCTATTCGACAAAAAAAAGCATATTCGGATGATATTTCAGAATATTTGACACGTATTGGATTGATTATGCTTTTACCCATTGAATATTCTCCGTATCGGAAGATTGAAAGGTATAATTACCAATGATTCAAGTAGATGTTTCATGTAGTCTACAGGATGAAGAGTAGATACGTGAGATCAGTACTGAAATGTGAAAAAACCTTCAATGAAACTCGTATCATTCCAATGAAAGAATGATGAAAAGAACATACAAATTTAGAACTTATTCCACTTTTTAATATATGAAAATATCGTAATGTTAAGTTCTCAGCTTTACGTCTCGGCACCTGCTCTTTCGAGCTCTATCCAGACGGCACCCATGTGCGTGGGGTTCACATACGCTCAACCAGCTCGTCAGCAACTAACAACTACCGATTTCACCTCGGTGAGGGGGACCTACAGTTTAAGGTGGGTTCCGAACCACCGAGACCGCCGCAAGGAGCACATGAGAGAAAATCTCAGTGGTGCCGGCCGGGATTCGAACCCTGGCCTCCCGCGTGGGAGGCGAGGACCTTAATATACTAAGCCACGGCGGCCTCGAAAAAGAAAAGGAAAAAGAACTCACTTTTTTAGTTTTACGTCTCGGCACCTGCACTTTAGAGCTTTATCCAGACGGCACCCATGTGCAGGGGTTAAGATACGCTCAACCAGCGCGTCAGCAACTGCCAACTACCGATTTCACCTCGGTGGGGGGGACCTCCAGTTTAAGGTGGGTTCCGGACCACCGAGACCGCCGTGAAAAGCACATGAGAAAAAATCTCAGTGGTGCCGGCCGGGACTCGAACCCTGGCCTCCCGCGTGGGAGACCAGGACCTTATCTATATAGATCCGTGAACTCCCTCCCGTTAACATGTTAAGAGAGAAAAATGAGTTAGGGAAAAATTCAAAGTTGCGTCGGAACGAGGTGATTGAGAATCAGAGTTTGCACCTTTTACTTCACTCGAGAGGTTTTAATAGAATACGCGCAAGTTTTGTAAGAGGGATATTCGAGTTTGTATTCACCAAGAAATCTTGTTTCACCATCGAAACCGAGTTTCAAAACTTCAACAGTTGGTGTTCAGGCGAATGGATTTATCGTTATATGGATGTACGCAATCTTAGAGCGTAATCGTTTCAATTAGAAAATGTGAAAAAATCTTGGATCACACGACGTGGAGGATCTGAATAATTGCAGACTACGATACCAAACGAGTCTCACGATGCTTCAAGCAACGCTGATGTATAGTTTTGAAGATAATGAACATTATAAATTCCGAATGAAAGTTCAACTCCTGACACGTATAGTTGGGGAACTATGTTATCTGTCTACAAAGTATGTTAAATCAGTCATTTTTTTCACCCAACAAACTTCTTAGGAGTGGAAAGCTGATTAGAATGTAGTTTGGGAAAGATTTCTACGAACCATGAGCTATGTATTAGGAACGGTGTGAACTTTGGGTATATAATCCAGAAGACAAACAGCTTGAAAAATCATTCCAGTCATGGCTTCCAACACGTCCGAGTGGAATCAGCTGAACCCAACGAGAGGATTCCCGGAGACCATACCGCCGAAGAATCTTCGTCAGGACACCTGGTATCAAGTAAAATCAGGTATCTTCATCAATACGAAATTTGGACGTGAATTGAGAACTAGACTAGAAGATTCTACAAGCGAACAAGAGTAGTTTATTTTCGCTTCGAAAGGACTTCCAGGGCAGTTATTTAGAGACGATTAATATTATACTGAAAAATTTGATTTGGGAAAGACTCAGTTGAAATACATCCCTATCGGAGGATATCACTCGGTAGAATTTCAAGACCAAGAATATAAAAAATGGAAGAAGTACGCACCTCAGAAGAAGAAGTTCCACAGAAAGTCGTATTTCTGGAAACAGAAAAAAATTGTGTAGAATCGAGCGATATTCCGAATAATCAAGTCTCTACCACCACAACAGTAAAAGGGGAACCAGTCATAACAATCGACGATAACGGGATACAATCTCCAACAGAACTGATTATCATTGAAGATGAAAGTCCGTCGGAAATCGCTTCAACGTCGGGATTGGAGGAGACGAGCAAGAAGAATATGATTGATTATAAGATGGAAGACTATGATCTAATGTCTATCAAAGGAGAGGAATTCGATAGACAGCTGCTAAGAAAAATATCTTGTGGGCTGTACAAAGGAGTGACATCGAGCACTGCGCAAGTATCATGAATTTCTAGAATAGAATTGGAATGAGTTGATTGATAAAAATCTATAATTGAGAAAATATATATTCATGTTCACAGTGTACGAGAAATGAAGCAGATCGAGGAATATCTCATGCTGCGTAAGCAGAAATACGAGATGAAGTTAAAAATTTCAATGGTTAAAAAGCAGTTCTTCCACATCGAAATATCAAGTGATCAGGAAATCTTAGAAATCAAAATGGATCAATGGCGGGAAATCATCAGTCTATATGCAGAAATCAGAAATGAGGAGAAGCGGAATAAGATCACAAGAGAATATGAAACGAGCAGTGACAATCGAAAAATTACCATCACATATAAATTTATATTTCACAATACCATTGTAATACTTAATGTGGATAATATTCAGATGTATTTCACGAGATCAAATTTCGATAGTTTGTTATTAAATCAGTATTATATAGAACTGAGTCATCACGATTGGATGAATAATGTGGATTTAGATAAAAAATTTATATGGAAGATTGTAGCGGAAATTGTTGAAGGAAGGATGAAGAATCGGTTCTTAATGAAAGATTGATTGACCATTCTAAAATGTTTGATCCAAAAAAAATGTTTCAATGAATTTAATTCAAGAGAGAGTGATCTCACTATTTCGATGATTTTATCTTTGGAGCGATGGAAATCTTGAGATGTGAAATATAATGGAAGTAGGCATACTCTAAGAATCATGAAACAAATGGGAGATATTGGAGGGTGGATAGAATTATAACATGTATCACCGCAATATTATTCTAATGGAGGATAAAGTATAAAGAAATAAAAACGAACTCACTCATTATCCTTCACAGCTAATGCATCTCTCTCTTGAGTGATCAACTGTTGTATGATTGTCTTCACTAAGAATAAAACACTGATAAAATGAAAAAACACTATTGAAATGAAGCGAATATTACAGGAGTGAGAAGCCAGCGAAGATGGCTTGGAACTACTCTCACTCTCGCTGAATAGCATATCCAGCAAGATGTACCGTTACTCTACAGCACAGTGATTGGAGAGAAGATTCACTGGAGAGAATCGAGGAAGCAAACTCATACACAAGGATGATGTGTGAATCACGCTTAGAGAGCACATCAGAAACTAGTCTAGGCGGTCGGATGAGCACAGTGCATAGTGGAAGGAATAGCGCTCACTGTAGGCATCGAGAATAGAGTTCCTTTCACCCAGGCTGATCGCGCATACCACGCGGATACCCTGGGACCGAGAATCCGTCGGTGGGGTTACCCTCGGGACAGAGAGGCTCGACTACGAGAAGAATTCGCTGAGAGAATCGGCATTTACAAGGTGAATTCGCGGAGAGGTGGATGCAGAAGGTTAATGGTGAACTGTCATAGAGTAACTACTGCAATGCTCCTTGGATTGATCCTGAGTTGATAGTGCTCATGAGTGAGAGAGAAAGAGCATGCAGGCTCTGGAAGGGAAACCAATGCAATCAGAGGAGGTTCGCTGATCTTCAAAATGAGCACTTTCAACTCAGCGAAGAGGTCGACGTGCGCGAGAAGCATGAGCGTAATTCCACCCTTCAAAGTCATTTCTCCGACGTTCTCGACCTGAAGAAGAACATATGGAAGGAAATGCGCAACCTCGGCGTCTTGCCCAAGAGCAAAGAGGAGGAACTTCATGGCTTTACACCGGCTGAGTTGAAGGCTCGCTTTGCGAGGGTCTCCGTCTCATCTCACGGGAATATTGGAGGAGCAATGGACGAAAATAATCTGGCCTCAGAGAATGGCTTCAATTTCGAGCAGACGAACTTCAACGGAATCGTCCTTGCCATGAGATATTTCTCCTCGCAGCTCCGCGGGGCGGACGGAGTCCCTCAAAACGTGATCGTTGAGGCTCTCTCGGCCATAGGTGATCTCATAGTACACATTATCAACTCCTCTTCTGCTTACGGAATTCTCCCGGAGGCTTGGAAGCGAGCACAGCTGATCACACTGAAAAAGACTCTGCAGCTCTGGCAGCGGTCTCGGACTCTCGTCCCATCGCGCTGCTCTGCTCCTTTTTCAAGGTTATCGAAAGAATAGCCCCCGACCAAATCACGGAGCATGTCAAGAATACAAATACTTACTTGATCGCTTCCAGACTGATTTTAAGCAGCATCACAGTACCCAGACAACGCTGCTCAAGCTAACAGATGACATCAGCGTAGGCATGGACAGGAAAAAGATCACGCTGCTGCTGATCTTCGATTTCAGCAAGGCATTTGACACGATTTGTCCAACTTAACTCTTGAGTGAGCTTCGTAAACAGAGCTTCTTGAGCTCTAATGAGAATGAAATCATACTTACAAGGTTGCGCGCGAAGAGGCACTTACAAACCGGCAGTTTTGATTGGCTGACAGACAATCCGGGTGTTCTGTACGGTTCCGTTCTCGCCTTTTCACTCTTTTGTTTACATGTCAATGACCTGCCTGGGTTGCTGGATAGAGAGTCAGTGGATCATCTTCTTCTCGCAGATGACCAACAGATCCATTTGCAGGTAGATAAGAAGGAGATGAATGAGGGAGTCGCTCGCTGAAGAGAAATGGGACGACTTGTTGCTAGGTGGGCTGAGGACTCCGGCCTGCGTCTCAACGCTGGCAAGACCAGAGTGATCTTTTCCAGTTCCGAAAAGAGCATTAGAGACCTGCAGAGGATGGATTTGTCAGGGTTTGAGATCAGACAGGAGGGGGTGTTCGTCCCATTCAGTGACACGGTCGGGAGTCTTGGTGTGACATTGGACGATAAATTCAGACCGCATATTAATCAAGTCAACAAGGCTCTTTACAGCTTGCGGTTTATTAGGGCGTGCACTACCGAGACTCACCGAATTTGACTGATCGAGACCCTAGTCTAACCGCACCTGGACTACTGCGCGGTCGTATTCCTTGACGCCTTTGACGAATTGAGGACGCGAGTACAGCGACTCAGGAATCCATGTATAAGATATATTTTCGGTGCTAGGAGAGACGAGCACCTCGCTCCGTTCAGGGAGCGCTTGGGGTGGTTACGCACTGATTCGAGGAGAATGGACTTTGCAGCTCTCTTCATATACAAAATGATGCACTTGAATGAGCCTGGACATTCAGCTGCAATGTTTACCAGCCACCACTACGAGTGACCTCAGCGGGATAATGAAGGAGATCAGGAATTCAAAATTCCAAGGATGCGACCCGACTATGAACGAAGATCTCTCAATGTCAATGCGCTCGTCTTCGGAATTTTCTCCCCCTAGGCTTCCGGCATTGACCAAAATTCTCGCAATCCAAGGGGGCAGTGGGAGACTACTTTCTGACACTCCCCCTACAGAAGATTGATGTGGATGCCGGACACTTCTTCAACCTATAAGGGCTTCTCCAGAATTCTTGTTTCCTATCTCTACGGAACGCGTGACCTCCTGTCACGTGTATCTTATGACTGTGATATTTACTCAAGCCCTTATGTTGTATTGTTTCTTAACTCAGCTTTGAGCATTACGACAAGTCACATCTGTGATAATATTGATGTTCTCGACCAAATGATTTCATTCAGACAATATGTATATTTCTTGTACATCAACTGAGCGAATTCTTTGCCACTAAGCGGATAAAGGAGGATATCCATCTCTTTTTTCTTCCAAGGTGGTTCAAAAAAGAAAGAATCTGCAAATCAGATGATAAGCCGCCTCAGAAAGGAATAACCAGCTCTCGTGACGAGTCCCTATGTCGAGGTCAGTGCAAGATTCAATTTGGGTGGCGAAAAGAGTCTGCAATCGACTCAAATCACCTCCCGGCGATCTCCAAGAGCCGTTGTCGAGTAAACCCCCTCAGCTCGCTATTCTGCTGATCAGTCTGCGCGTCCAGCGACCCTTGGTTGGCATCGCCCACTCCTTCTGCCATTTTTCCTCTGTCTCTGCCCGTTCAACCTCTCGGATGAGGACCTCCCGGGTCCGGTTCAGCTCGACTTCGTCGCTCTTCCCTTATTTGCCCCCTTTCAGCGACTAGCAGGCCAATTGGTGGAGTACCTGCCAGTACGCAAGCTGCATCTTAAGACACGGGGCAGTAGGTGCTGATCATCCGTAGCGCGAGACGTCGCTGGACTGAACCTAGTTGTCGTTCGATCGCGGCATCGCTGGCTATTTTGTCCGAGAGAGCCGCACCGTAGAGCACGATGGAGTAGCTCACGGCGGCGAGTAGCACTTTTCCATTCGGTTCGAGCCCTCTAATGTTCGGTATGAGCCACTTGAGAGCACTGCCTACCCTGTTCACCTTGAGCGCAGCCTCCCTCAGCTGAGCCTTGTAGCTCCATTTATCGTCGAACCACACCCCCAGGGACTCGAGTTTTCTTTTCAAAGGGATCTTGAGTCTATTGATGGTGAACACGAGCATCTCGAGGCCTCTCCCTCTTGTAACTAGCATCCCTTCGCATTTGCCTTTGGCCAGCTTGAGGTGATTATCGGGGAACCACTGGCCAACGCGGTAGAGTGCCGCGTTACCAATACATCCAACTACCCACGCGGTTTTGGCGACAACATCTAATGCTGCGTCGTCCGCAAACCCAACCAGTTCCGCCATATCCAGAAGGTACAGAGCAAGGAAGTCGTCGTAATGTGTGTTCCATTCGAATGGGCCATAAACGGAGCCTTGGGCTATGCCCGCAGACAGCTCCAACTCAATGCGTTTTTCGTTAGTTTCGCAGATGAGCACGCAATCTCGCAGTTCATCGCTGACGACCGCCAGCAAGTAGGGTGGTGCTCTTCCTTCCAGGGACTTGTAGATACGCTCCCAGCTCGTCGTGTTGAACGCATTTTCGACGTCCAGCGCAATGATGGCGCAAAATCCTCCTCCTAGCTGGGGTGCCATCTTCAGTGCGAATTGCACTCTATGTCGCATGCACTCGATTGCGTGTAGTGTGCTGCACCCTTTTTGGAAGCCAAACTGCATCGAAGACATCCCTCCGCCGCACTCATATTCCTCCTCCAGACGGTTGAGGATCAAGCGGTCGTAAATCTTCCCCAGATTGCCCAGCATGTTGAGCGGACGCTCCGACAAAGGCTCTCTCGGGTTGCCCCTCTTCTCTTTCGGGATAAGCACTAGTTTCTGGCGTTCTCACGTTCTCGGGAAAACTCTTCCTAGCAGGCATTTGTTGGACACCTCCAACGAAAGGTTAGGCCGCATCCAGGTCACAATTTTCAGAGCCTCGTTGGGAACCCCGTTAAGTCCCGGGGCCTTGCCGTTTGCGAGTCTTCTCGCTACTCACCCGAGCTCGCCCTCGAAGAGGTACGGCTTCGGAGACTCTACTGGGAAAAGTGTGCCTGGGGTTCCCTTCTGTGTAGAGAGCCCTAGCTATTTTCAGTACAGTCACCTTGTTCGTTGGTGCAGATCTTCCTTCTTGTGAGCGTAGCTTGCTCATAACTACCCTGTACGGCGTACCCCAAGGGTCGCTGTTGACCATATTGCACAGGTCATCCCAACATTTGTGTTTGCTCCTACGGATGGCGTCTTGAAGCAATTCTTTCGCCGCTTTGTGTGCTTCTTCGTCAACCTCCGCTGACGCGTATTATGAACGTAGTATGTTCAATGGGGGCTTTGGGTGGAACTCGGTAGCATGATAGATTTCGGGTCGGTCTGTAACGCAGGTCGACTAGCGTTTTCAGCGGACATCGGTGTGACTGCGTCGACGACACGACGGCCTCGAGTATGACCTGGGTGTACTGAGGGCAGCTTCTTCCAAGGCAAGCCTCCTGGCTTCCTTGAATTCGGAACACCACCTTTGGGTAGGCTGAGTCACGAGAGCTGACGGCGAGATGGGTCGCTTTTCTCCACCGTTCTGGGTCATACCAGGTCGCACTGCAGCTTAACATTAGGAGCGCGGGGTTTCCCTCGATGGAGGTATAGATATACCAGGAAGCAGCAACTGAGAATACTGATAGTCTGTGAGGGTATATGTTTATTTCAGGGAGTTACGATTGACTTGTACAGGGGTAAAGCGAGAGCAATGTGTGAACTAGAGAGTGGCTAGGCCAACAAGGGTAAGTGTGTGTGCCAGTTGCGAAGCGCAACTCCTCTTATAGGCAGTTCTCAACATGCACAGTGCGCGGCGCCTTGCCTTGCACGTGGGCGGAGTTACAATAGTATCACGAAGGCGAGAGGTTGAGGCTGATTCGCGTTGCTATGTCAACGGTCTCTGCCCTGGTAGGGGTTTGCTCAGTCAATAATACCCTGGTAGTGCTGCTAGGTAACGCCTACTACGCGCGCTGCTAGGCAACGATGCCCTGCCATGATGCCGTGTGCGTGTGTATCATTGGAGGCAACAAATGACTCTCCCATCGCGTCTTGCATCATTCGTTACCGTGGCCTTGTTTACATTTACGATGCTTGCACGTGCGCGTGATTAATTCCATGCCGCGATGGCCTTGTTGACATCCACGCTAGCCTGCACGTGTGCATGGGTTATGGCCTGAGGGTCACGTCCGCCTAATGATGGCCCTGTTTGCGTTTGGTGGTTCTGCACTTGGTGTTTGTCGCAAATGGCCTCGCTTACGTCCTGTGGCTCTGCACTTGGTGTTTGTCGCAGATAGCCTTCCTTCGATGTCCTTGGAATGTTAAAAGTGGTGCGTATTTATATACTTGATGACTCGATTCCCTTTTTGGAATTGTTTGTGCTCGTGGAGGTCAAGCGCCACTGATCCCTTCTTGCTCGTAGGCGACATCACATTGCATCCGCGGCACTCGATGATGCAATGCCCTGTGAAAAAATATTGCCAGGCGAGATATTTGTCTTTTGAGTTCCCTTCGTAATGAAGACTTACTTTGTTCTCCGTGAACGTAACTTAGCTTAATGATCAGTCATCTCCACAACGGGGTTACTAAAGGAGAACACTGCAAGAATATCTATGAACCCATATATATACCTTACACGCGAGTCCATGCTTCCGCGCTCTCTTGGCTTCTCTCCTTTTGGCGTTGGCGTTGCGCCGGAGAGTTGCTATTTCCTCGCTCCACCAGTAGACCCGCTTCCTCTGGAAGCGGAGTTGCTTCCTCCTAGGCATGGCGGTATCACGAGCTCGCGTGATGACTCTAGTAACGCTGTCTACAGTGTCGTCAGGTGAAACTCCATTTTCAGAATCCAATGCCTCTGAAATCACGGTCTCAAAATGCTCTTCATGAATTTCACGGACTTGCCATCCCACCATAGACCGGGCGTTCCTATCTCTTCTTCCCCCGTCTATCCTAGAATGGATGTGCTGGTGGTCGCTCAGTGTTTCAGAGTCAAGAACCTCCCACGCCGTAACTTGTCGGACAAGCCCTGAACTGATGAAGGTCAGGTCTAGCACAGACGAAGATGAGGTTGCCTCCCGGTGCCATGTCGCTTGTCCCACTTGGTTGACCAGGACTATGCCGGGCTTAGTCATGGTCACCGCTACTGCGATGCTACGCTCATCCTTGGGTCCTCCGCTCTAGGTCGGCGACTTAGCATTGAAGTTTCCGGCCACCACGACGAGCCTCTTCCGTGGCTTCAGGCTATCCTCGAGCTCTTTCAGCTCGCTTCGAAAGTCATTTTTTGACGTGTTGGGTGAGTAGTAGCAACTATACACCGCAATGTCGCCGATGGCTCTGCGAGCGTAGCTGTTCCCCCTCGTTGGTCTCTCGCCTTCGGTGAGCGAGGCATTCCAGATTCGGACGGCCGCCCCACTCCGCAGGTCTTGTGTCATCCTGACACTCTCCTGCCTGAGATTCTGCTCCGAGATGATCAGTGCGTCCACTCCGAGTCTCGTAGCTTGTGCTTCGAGGAGGCATTGGGCGTCTTTGGTCCTTTGGGGATTTGCCTGCAGGAACTCTATTATTTCCGCGCTTGTTTTGGCGCCTGCCTGCTGCTCTTGCCTGTTGATAGGCAGTGCAGCATTGCCTTCCAGACCTATGATTGCTGTCCACCTGCCGGGTTTCACAGCTGAGGCTTTTGGGCTCCTTCACTACGCGGTTAAGCGCTATATAGCCTTCCTCGCCAGAGTTGGAGCATCGCTTCGATCGACGCCACTGCGGCTTGTTTCACCTTGCAGACGAGTGGCCATACTGGAGCCGGTCGTAGCACCTCGAGATACCACTTTTCTCGCGAATCCGAGCAATCACGGATCCACTCGGATTTTCCTCTTCTTTGAAGGCCCTGTGGCCGTCTGGATAAAGCTCTAAAGAGCAGGTGCCGAGACGTAAAACTGAGAGATTAAGTTTTTTTCGAGGCCCTGTGCTAAATTCTTGACCTAAGTACCCCTGTATCTAGGACGTATGGTTCTCGCAGTGATACTACTAGCGTGCTCTGCCACAAGTACCACCACGACGGTTCCCTTGACCTCTTGCAGCGTGCTGACCTCGTCGATGTCCAGCACTTCCAGCGTGACGGTTGGGGCCAGACGTCGTCGTACCACTCCTGATTCCTGGATTGCACCCTTTATAACATGCTCAATGAGTTCTGCCTTGACCCCCTTCTGTACCTCCATGAGAAGGTGTCCGTCCTTCCTTTTCCGAAGTTTCGAGACTTTTGGAGTGTGCCATGGGAGTAAGCTCCCGAAGAGCAGTAGATTAATGCAGAATGGATTCAAACGCATGCTAGTCGCAATTTCATAGTCATGTGCAATAGCATAGACATGAGAATACCATAGGCCTGGAGCGCGACGCAGAATAACGTAGACAGCGCGACGCCTTCTCACGCTGCAAGCCTAGATTGATCAAGAAGCTTTAAACTTCTTTATGTGAATACCAATGTTCATGCGCAATAGCGCATACACAAAAACATCGCGGCCTCAGTCCACGACGCAGAATATCAGACAGAAGGGCGCCTTCTCATGCAGCGCGCACAAAGGAAATTTCAATTCGAGGAGAGTATGAATGAGCCGCAAAAGCTCCGGCAAGCGCTTCTAGAATCATAGTTGAACGCAAGCTCTCGTCACGAACGTATCGGAGCTAGAATCATTTTCAGACAAGAACTCCTAGGGACACAGATCGATTAGTACCCTCGTAACATTTACATCGTAGCATTATTTGAGGGACGGACCTCAGCCCCTGTTGGTCTCGCCTCGTACTTTAACACTCAGTCAACTCACGAAGGTTGTACAAGTCTCTCTCTCTCTCTCTCTCTCTCTCTCTCTCTCTCTCTCGGATCCATACCTTACCTTGAATGAACGGTAATTACACTCGATATTCTAGACTCTCGATTCTATTTACCGAATCTCGAGCTTCTCAGGCTCAACGGAGGCAGTGCTGAAAAACCCCATCTGAAACTACGGATTTGTAACAAGTGACATCCTTAGAGCCCTCTCTCTCTCTGCTTGACTCCCCTAAGCATGTCCGCATATGATAAGCCACTCTCTTTGACTTCGACAAGAACCGCATCTGGTCTCACTCTTTCCTTGTTCCTTTTCGACCTCTTCTTCTTCCCTTGCTTCTTTTCTTGATCCTTTGAAGCATCCACCACGCTGCTCCTCCCACGTTCCCTGAACCGTCTGACTTTTTTCCAACCTACATCGCTATCCATGAGCTCGCTGCACACGGAGCGGAACGAGAGTGGCGTGCCGGGCGTGGATGCATTCGACCTCGAGCTCCCGGCTCCCTGCACTGGCAAAGTGAGCTTGAGCGGTCTGAGAGCCAGTCGTTTTGTTCTCTCTCTCTCTCTCTGGTCCTCTTTCCCAGTGGTGGGACTCGTGCGGCCTCCCTTGTCCTGGCTCCCTTGCCCGGGTTCTGGGCGAATTGAGCGAGTCTCGGCTGGGCTAAGAAGCCCGCCGCCGCCACCGCCGCAGTTTTCTCGGCCACGTTCTCCAGAGCTGGGCTGAGCTTGTTTCTTAGCTCCGCAGCCTTTTTCCCGGCCTCTTCCAGCCCCTTGCGTGAGGTCACTGCCCTCTTCACATGCTCTTACACTTCCTTCTTGGCCGTAACATACTCTTCTACATCTCTGGTGATGCCGTCAAGTAACTTGAGCATCTTCCCAAGGAGCTCCTCGTCTCTCTCCTGGGCTATGCTGTACTTGGACCATCTTATTTTAAGGTCAGCAGCTTCTACCTTGTTCAACCTTGGGGCACTAAGAAGTGCACCGAGATTTGGCTGCTGCGAGCCACTCACTCTTGCTTTGACTTGGATGTCGTCGTCGATGACATCCACAATCGTTATCATATCTCGCTCTCCACACGATGTTGGTGTTTGGGTGAGACACCCAGGTGGCAGTTCCGTTCCGGAACCTTCCGATTTCGTTGTTGTTTCTGCCATTATTTGGTGCTCAATTCCCCCCTTACTCCTGTGTATTTGTCCGTGTTGGTGGTCACGACTATCCGCCCTATTCAGCACCGGTCCTCTGTTCCTGAATCTTTCCTCTTGCCGACCGAGCCTACAGTCCGGTGGCCTTGGTCGTGCCAAACCCCGCAACCTACAGCATGGTCTCCTCGGTCACCAACCGGCACTGGCTATAGAAGCGGAATTCGGGGTAACCCCCCTCCCGTTGTACGGGACGAGCCTCTACTCGTGGTTAGCGAGAGTAACGGTGATCTGCTTGCAGACAAAGTGACGGGTCGCGCCTCTGGGTTCGCACAGAGCACGGCACCGCCTAAAGCCCCCCCCCCCCCCCCCCCCCCCCGCCCCCCCCCGCCCCCCCCCCCCCCCCCCCCCCCCCCCCCGGAGCGTCACGCACTACGGAAGCGTGTCTTTCTGTATCTGCAGCTCTTCTTCTTCCTCTCTAGGTCGTCCGGTGTTGATCACTCTCCAGGTCGTCGGTGTGTCGTCTGAGACGCTGCTAGACTGGGCCTAGTTTCCCATCGATCACGGCATCGCTGGCTATTTGGCCCCAGATGGTCGCACCGTAGAGCATGATGGAGTAGCTCACGGTGCTGAAGAGCGCTCTTCAGAGGACTTTCTCTCCATCTATCTATTCATCTTTCTTCAAAAATCGAGTAACGCCCAAGACATCTCCCAAGATAGCCTGTCTCTCTTAGTTCCATGCGTCTACTGAATGTTAGTTGGATGACAGATTCGGGTGGAAATTTCCTGCTCGCCAAGTTATACTTTTTGAAAAAAGTGAATGGGGAGAGTTACTATTACAGCATACCTTACCGGATGGTGTGCCAAGGGTCTTGATGGGGCCGTGAGCAACCTCCATCTTCGTACCCGGATCTATCTCTATCCGTGATTTGACTCGCAATTCTACTGTATCGGAGACGATTTCGGGTAAACTCGCATTCAGACTCTGATCGAAGCAGGATTGTGTACCGACATCGAGGCGGCGACGATAGTCCTCGACCCGGAATCGATTCGCCGAACATTTCTCTACCTCCGTGGGTGATTCTGCTGAAAGAGATTACCGAGGCCCAACCAATTCTTACATTTTGACTCATTGTATAATTGCAGCATAGCGGTTGCAGGGTACTTGATTTGGATGAATTGAACTTTCAACACCTAGAATGCCCGACAATGACAAATTTCATCGCATAGTCATGTCAAACCGATGTAGTCCTTCGAGACAGGTTGAATTCCAGCAGAGATTCTAGAATAATCTACTGAATAATTCTCGAGTCTGCATTGAAGTATGATTCCTAGTAGGGGAGTGACGGAGTAGATTGATTCTCTCAAGTGTAATCTTATGTTCATATTCAATTCTGTGATAATCAAAAGACTCTCGCCTTCTCGAATCTGAAGAGGTGCTTAGGAGGATGGAATACTTAGACTCTACTTATGCATTTGAGGACGAATCATAGCTGTGATTCATTCTTGTTACAGCTACTGAACAAATCTCATGATCAGATCCAGGAGAAGTCTCATGAATTGTATTCGATTGTTCAAAGCGTCAATTTGCGAAGAGAATGACATTCTATGTCTAAATTCGAATGAGAGAGAATATCGATAGCCTTCAAGGGCATGTTGTAGCCGTGCAGCGTTTGTGGCACGGGTGTAGGTTTCCTTCGGTGATCAAGTGGATTTTAAGAGAAAAAAGGGACAGAATGGAGCAAAACGAGGAAAGAACGAATCTAATATTAGCGATTGCCGAAATTTCTAAGCGACTTAGAGGTCTATGCACGCATTGGCTTTCGCAAATTATAGGCACAAAGTTTACGAGTCAAGTGGGTCCGCCAGCTGTCGATGCTTGAGACTAGAGACGCTCGACTTGCAAATTTTGTGCACATTTTTTGCAAAATATATTGCACGCATAGACCTCCAACTAGCTTAGAAATTTCGGCGAACGATGGGATTTGATTTGTTTTCTCGATTCCCTCCATCTCATCTCACTACCCTGTGCACTGAGAGAAAAAACGCAAACTACCGGGAATAATACCGTGACCGCGGTCGTGGAGTGCACGGCTTGCTCTGTGGCGCGACTCAGGTAGATTCTTTCTGAATTTCTGGCTCCACTACCGAGCACCGCATAGTTGTCACAACCTAACTCGTCCCGCGATCGCATCTGTTGCGCCCGCTGCATTCAATTGTCGAGGCCTGCATAATGCGGCACTGCGCGGCACTCATCCACCTTCATCGTCCGCAGCCACACGCGGAGCAAGTACTCCGAGCACTATAGAGTATACTTTGCTATGATTCTCACCAGGAAGTATGGAATTTGCCATCAAGAGGAAACACAGTGCTGATTAATGGTGTTTGCATGTGCATAAGCTGCCAAGAGGAGTAGTTGTAACTCCTGCATCAGGTATGGATCCCAATCTCAAAAGAGAGGAATTGGAGCATCCAACCTTTCTCCTCTCCTTGTAGTGAACTCATTCTGTTTTCTCATTGTGCATGATCAGTGATAAACCTTACTGTAATGAGCTACAAATCATAATGAAAGTTTGTATTGATTGCCCTAGAGCCTTTATTTGTGAGACGTTTCTTATGGAACATTCGATTATATACTGCCACATGTAAAGAATAGGCTTGTGAATGCACTGGTCATAGAACACTCCCAAAGCTTTTCCATTCAAGCGTTGTCTAACTTATGATGAAAACGTATTGGATGCGGAAGTCTTAGAAGTTCTCTGTGATGAATGTGAAGTCCATCCTTCAAAAATCATGTCTGCAGTATTGGAGACTAATTCGAAAATGATTTTCCAACATATAACTACCAAGCCGTAAGTGATTCACTACTACAGAGTCTTGTTATTGCTGTAAATATTATTGCGGTATCAAGTAACATCGTCTAGATCCCATATGAGTATTCTTCCTCCTCATAAGTGCGATCAGATGATTGACTCGTACTTTCTCCGGTAATACGCAAGGATGGGCTTCCGAGTATTCGTATTAGCTTTCGTTTAGTTATAACTCACCCTTTGGATCAATCATACATGTTACAAACATCTGAGAACCAACATTTCCAAATTAATGAAAGGGCAATACGAGGCAATCTATCCAATATTGTGCCAAAATCAAAGGAATAGTATGTCTATGGACGACTTGAATCTATTACGATTTCGTATTTTGATCGATTCGTCTACCTTCTGATATTTGTTCTAAAATGATGTTCAGTTTTCATTTCCATGTGTAGAATCAATTCCGAATGTTCCGCTGTAGGTTTCACTTTGTAGTACAACATTTCTTACCAGAGTTTAAGTATCTAGTTTGCGGTGAACAAAAATTCAAGTTATGTCCTGATTTCCAACTAATGGTGTAGCTTTCATAGGAGAATGAGGCTACTTAGATTGAATAGCCGACAGAATTTCGCATAGACTGTACATGTTTCTAACCTTGATGACTTCTGTTCGCATTCATTCAACATCATTTTGAGGATCTTGGAATTGTTCTAGTTCGATGCGGCACCTGTGGTATTCAAGTATTTAGTTGCAATTTTCCCCACCATGGATAACTTTGTGAAGGAAGAATTGGTTGGATGGAACCTGAAAGATTCCATTCCCACTTCTAAAAGTGAGTTGAGATATCGATTGTGTATCAAACCTTCGATCCTGTATGCTCAACTTTCCACTATTCACTTTTATGTAAGAAATTGAATTCAATCCTTCATATAATGTGTGACGGAGAAATGTGAGTTTAGGTCACCTCACAAGGTCACAAGTCATTTATTTTGGCCGGATCGGGATTGGGCCCAAGTCCCCGCGCCCGAAGGGCGGAGCAGCACTACTTACGTCC
>JAPYYZ010004196.1:0-11164 GCA_030522705.1 Eretmocerus eremicus
CCCGAGAGTCGTTTGCGGCACCTCCATACCCCCAGGTGCCAAGGGAGCCGATCTAGAGGGCACGTCCTCCCACCCTCTGGCTTAGGGGATTTGTGAAGTGTGTGTGTGCATGTGTAGTAAATGTGTAGTAAATGTAGGCCCTCTCTCCCTCCCCTCCTCCCCCCTCCCTCCCTCCCTCCCCCTCCCTCCCTCCCTCCCTCTCTCTCTCTCTCTTTCTCTCTCTATCTCTATCCACGCACTGAAAGATTGTGTGTTCCGCGTCATCTCAATCCGACCCATACATCTGGCAGGCCGGGCTTTCCCGCTTCTGGAAGCGCTCCAAGTATTCCCCGAAGCAACCGTGCCCGCTCATCGCCTGCGATAGCCAGTAGTCCAGTTCCTCCTGGAGCCGATCGATCCACCGGGTTATGTTCGGGATCAATCTGTCCGTTCATTTCCCTTTGGTTGGGACGTCTTACTTTTTCTGCCATCCCTCCACTGTCTCCCCCGTTCAGCCTCTCGGATGAAGGCCTTCCAGGTTGGGTTCGACTCTACGCCATCGCTCTTTAGGGGCTCTTGCCGTTCCTTTATCCGGACCCTTCCGTCGACTAACAGGCTTAGTGGTAGTGTACCTGCCAATACACATGCTGCGTCGTCGGACACAGTGCCGTAGGCGCTGATCGTGTGAAGTGCTGCGCGTCGCTGGACTGGGCCTAGTTCGTTGATCGCGGACTCGCTCGCTATTTGATCTCACATTGCCGCATCGTAGAGCATGGTGGAGTAACTCACGATGTTGAGTAAGGCTCTCTTACTCGGCACAAGCTGCTGGAGAGCACTGCCTACCGTGTTTGTCTTGAGTGCCACCTCTCTGACCCGGGCCTTGTAGCTCCACTGGTCGTCGAACCACACACCGAGTCATTTGAGTTCCTTCTTGAGTGGGCTCTCGAACCCGTTGATGCTGAACACCGGTTGCTCAAACTCCCTCTCTTGGTGGCGAGCATCTTTTTGCACTTGTGCTCAGCCAACTCCAAATGATTCTCGGGAAACTTTCGTCGTATCCGCTAGAGAGCTCGTCGGCGATGCACTCCACCTCCCATGCCATTGCAGCGACGATGACTAGCGCCACGTCATCTGCGAAACCCACGAGTTCCGCCCCTTTTGGAAGGCTCATGTCAAGAGTCTCGTCATATTGCGTATTTCATTCGGATGGGTCTCAGACTGACCCTTGGGTTATGCCAGCCCAAACCTCCAACTCCATTCGGCCATCGTCTGTGTCGCATACGAGAACTCTGTCTCGATGATCATCGCTGACGACTGCCAGGAGGTATAGCGGCACATTTCCGTCCGGAGACTTGTAGATATGCTCCCAACTTGCAGCGTTGAAGGCTTTCTTCACATCCAGGGCGATTATGGCACAGAACCCGCCTCCGGGTTGGGGCTGTATCTTGAATGCACTCCCGACTCTTCCCTGGACAAGCTTGATTGCGTTAATTGTAGTGCTTCCTCTGCGGAATCTGAACTGCTTCGGGTTCATTCCTCCGAATCGCTCGTATTTATCTCCCAAACGGTTGCGAATCATCCTTACTTTGACGAATAGCATCCCTGAGGAGCTTCTTGGCCACTCTTTGTGCCTCCCCGTCAGCTGCAAGCGTCGCGCGTTCGAGCTTGCTCGATAGCATTACTTGCCTTCTTCTCGTGTTTGCGATACAACGGAAGCTCCTTATTCCTTCGCTCCACCAGCAGAGCTCCCTTCTGTGAAACCGAGACTGCGCCCTCCGTGGCATGAAGGCATCGCAGACCCGGACAATAGCCCTAGTGACGCTGGTCACTGTGCCATCCGGTGGAAGTTTTTCTTCCGGATCCTCAGCTGCCGTGATAGCGTTCTTGTACTTTTCCGCCTTCAGCTCCCGCTTCGACTATCCCGTCGTTTGCTGAGCATTTCTCGCGCTTTTTCTGCCATCTGTCCTGAATCAGATATGTTGGTGGTCGCTCAGCGTTTGCGCGTCAAAGACCTGACACGTCGAGACTCCTCGCATGACCGATGGACTGATAAAAGTCAGGTCAAGCACGGCAGAAGAAGGACTTTGGTGCCATGTCGTCTTCCCTACCTTGTTGAGCAGTACCACATCCAGCTGGGTCATGATAGTCGCGAAAGCGTCGCCCTATTCATCTTCTGAACCTCCGCTTTAAATTGGTGATCTGAAATTGAAATCGCCGGCAACCACTGCAAGTCCTTCCCAGTGTCTCACGTTGTCCTCGAATCTCCTTGAGCTCGCGCCAGGAGAACTCGATCGGGGTACCTGAGCGGACGAAACCTAACTCGAGCGGACGAAACCGTTTCCGCTCTTCACTCGGTCTGCATCGCCTGGCGAAAAACTCCATCACTCTAAATCTCTTTTACACAAATCTTTATGAAGTTCCACTCAAATTTGTGTAAGATACTCAAATCATCCGTTTGTCTGGAGTTTTACCCAGATTTTGTTTTATAGCTTCGATACAGCAGACGATCGTTTGAAGCTTTCAAACATCTTCCACAGGTTGTGTGAAAGCTTTCAAACGACGACGACTGCTCATAACCTAATTCCGTATTCAGATATTCCGCATGTATTGAGGGGTGAACAGCTGGATTTTGTCCAAAATTATGGCGACGATACCCCATATCTACTAACAGTATTTAACACTGTGTATTAGGGTGGCTCTTATTTCCCAATATTTTTTTCCGACTTCTTCCACGGTTTTTCCGTTTCCTTGTACCAAATAAATGAGAAAACGATTTTGACCGGCACGAAAAAAGAATCTAATACTCCCGGCAGAGCGATTTAGTTTCGATTTTTAACTCACTTTTCAATCATTTTTTGACAGGTATTCACCCCACCTTGATTGCACTCTATGACTTCCCTAATCCGCCATAACCTTCCAAAAACTTCGGGAAACATATTTCTTATGTGAAATTTGGCGGAGAACACGATGCCATACTGGACACCCGGTTTAAATGAACTGAAGAGCCAGAAAAAATCGTTTCAATCAAAATTAACGCGAAAACTTCGCAAATTTCACTCTACGGAAATTAGCTCGGGAATTGTCCTAGCCTTCCAGTGACTCTCAAAATTATTACAAGACATATTTTACATTCAAAATTCGACGGAGAACACGATGTCATACTTCAATTCTGGCTCAAATGAACTGAAGAGCCAGAAAAAATCGTTTTAATAAAAATTAACGCGAAAACTCCGTAGATTTCACTTCACGAAAATCAGCTCGGGAATTGTCCTAGCCTTCCAGCGACTCTTAAAATTATTACAAGACAAATTTTCCATGTTAAATTTGACGGAAAACACGATGTCATACTTCAATTTCGGCTCAAATGAACTGAAGAGCCCGAAAAAATTAGTCTAATCAAAATTAACGCGAAAACACCGCAAATTTCACTTTACGAAAATCAGCTCGGGAATGGTCCCAGTCTTCCAGTGACTCTTAAAATTATTACAAGACATAATTTTCATGTAAAATCCGACGGAAAACACGATGTCATACTCCAATGCCGGTTCCAATGAACTGTAGAGCCAGAAGAAATGATCTTCGCCAAGGATCGGGGGAATCCCACAAAATTGACTCTACAAAATTCAGCTCGGCGATATCTGTAGCCTTTCAACGATCTTCGAAATCATTGCAAGATATGTTCTCAAGGTGAAACTGGATGAGGTTACTCCACCAAATTCGTCGTTCCAACCGACAGTGAATTTTTATTATGGGCATCGCACTCAACATCCCTTAGATCAATTTGCGTGATAGGGAATAATGGCAGTGAGATAGACTCAGAAAATGGTATTCCAATCATTTATGAACGATCAAATAATCCCTTCATATCATTCTATGTACAAAATATGTCCAAAAACGGAGTTAAAATTGACACCAGTCTTACCGTGAAAAACATGAATAGACGAATTTCCCTTCAGACAATAGGTCTCTTACATGGTTCGTAACCTCTTGGTGAGAGTTCGTTTGGTAGTATCCGGGTTCTCTGACCGATATGCTTCTATACCTTGAATCAAGTCCTGTCTTTGTTTCGCGTCCTTTGTCAGTATATCATTATACTTTTGAGTGAGTTTGACAGCTCTCTCGGCGGCATCGTTAACGACTTCCAGACTCTTCACTACTTCCAAACCGCAGAGGTATCCTGTGTTGCTGGGCCATGAGTCTGGGTGACATGTCAAAAATGCAGTGTCCAACTTGAATCTTCGAAAGAAATTCAGGGAATCGGCGTTAATCAACTGATCCAAATCCATTCGATGGAGATTACACATCTCATTCTGATTCTTGATATACACGCGCTTGGAAGAAGATAAATCCGCATTCGCCTCGAAATCCAACGCTCGTACCATCTTCTCTTTCATAGCCGATGAAACGTTTTGATCAAAAAACGCCAGTGCACAAGTTTCCGGGGCGAGGTACCATAAATGACCGCTGAATTTCTTCAAACCATTCTCAGCAATATCTTTATCGACTGAAGAGAAATTTTGCAACTCCTGGAGAAATTCCAAGTCATTTTATGGAGCTCCAGGTACAACAGGTGCCTGAAACCATGAAACTGTATACACGAAGACGATGAATAAACATAACTGTTTCAAAGCTTGTAAATTCCCGTTACTCAGTGCAAATTGATCTCTGAATGAATAGATCTTCAACACATAGATGGCCGTGGCCATCCACCGGGCATGGTGAAATGCCCCAGGCTTCCTAAATTTGACCAAGCCATTTGCAGGTTTACCTAGATATATCAGGCAGAGCTCCAGCAGCTCACGGTAATCGTCTCGAGACATATAAATTTCGAGATAGCTCTGCATGACCTTAGCTAGCTTGTCAAGATCAGCTGCCAATTTTTGAGGTATTCCATTAGCATTCGGGATCCGGAATCTCATATTGTCTATTTCTCCCCAAACGTCTCTGAATTTTATGGACAATGGGACGGCCGGGCCTGATGTTCCAGGAAACTTAGTCTCGAAAGCTTTCCCCAAAACCAGCTTGCATATGTGGTGCCTACACGGTAGGTATAGAGGATCTCTCTCCAAGTGTCGTTCCAAAATGACTGCAGCATCTGACTCACATCCCAGATTAAATGGGGTGGTATCACAAATGATGGCTTCCACACTATCGTTTAAGCCCCAATCGATCAAAGATTCAAAAATAACGTCGGCTTGTGTGACTCCTTTCGAATTTTTGAGAGTTGGTACATTTATAATCTTCGGAGATCCCCGATGAACTGCAAGTATCAGAAGTTTTTCGACCATTTTCGACGAAACTGCGTCAAGCATAAGTTTCTCATCCCATAATACTTGAACTCCCTCCAGTTTATTGCTACCACATTCACTCTTCAATTTTTTGGCCTTCTTTTCTCGAATTTCATTCCTCACTCTCCTAATCGAATCCTTGTTCAAGATTATATCATCAACGTGATGCTTCAACGATTCAGCAATAGCAGCGATTATCCGACAAGCATTCCTATCAGTCACTTTTCAAGTGTCGAAGGCTAGGACTACATTCTCGTTTACAATGTTCATCGTGCCTCGAACGTGTTTTTTCGCATAATTTCTACCGTGACCACGATAAGACGTCGAACTCTTTTGACTTTGGCAAAATTTTTCACTGGACTGAGCATTTTCCGATGATTTGCCCTGGCTAGGTGGAGTGAGTCCGTCGAATAGTTCTGTGAAAATATGGAAAGGGTTATCGTGAGATTTCTCTTACGTCCAAATATTGACTCTCAATCTTATTGGTTAATTTCTTCCCCGTTTATTCAACTTATATCGATGAGATAGATCTCATTCATATTTTACTACATCGCACGACTTATAAAATCATATTCAAGTAATGACTTTATAGGGTTTTCGAGCCACGTGTCGCCGCACTCAGGCTGACGATCATTGCTTGGTAAAGGGTCAGGAGGTTCCAAACGAATTTCGTTCCAAAAAATGTGAATCCCTTCGTTTTTTAGCTTGAGTCCTCGTCAGGCTATGGTCGTGAGCCTGAACACGGCGATAAGTGACTCGGAAAAACGGTAGAATTATAACTTGAATATTCTCCTCCGATCAACTCACAATTAACATATTCATCATTGAAATTGATTGTAATGTTAACGAAGAACGGGTTCAGCGAAAATGAATAGAATAATATATTTAGGAAACTTTCTGTGACTCAGATTCAACAAGAGCAAGTCACTGATTGTTTTGAATTACAGTCACATTACATTTCATGTTTCTCTTGCAACCACTATGCATATCTACCACCATGAACCACCACCATACAACCGCCATCTATATACCTTCTACCATACTAATGAGAAACCATCGAATTACTCAAAAAGAAAATAACAAGAATGACCAGGAACATTTTGAAATTGTCTGGACTTTTCGTTCTTGGAATTGATGTCAGTGTGGATTAGGATCACTTCGTGAGGAGTGAGACATTTTGCAGCGTCACAAAATAGTAACGTTATGTGCGATGGAAATTTTTTCCGTTCTCAGGAATAATGAGATGGACACAAAATATCCTATTCTATTAATAATCTATAAGAGATGGATCAACCCTAGCTCAAAATCTTCATCTTAGCTCACCTACGATTTCATCTGCTGCATCGTTGTTGTCTACTTGCAAGTCACAGGATGATGGGTCACCAGAGCTGGCACATGCAATTTCCAAATCAATTGGACCAAGTTCCATGCTTGGACGAGCATTACGAGCATTGCTTATATCGTCAATCGACCCTTGTCCTAAATATGATAGTTGAGTCCGCACGATATTCTGCACTGAAAGAGATATTTTTGATTAATTAATAAATGAACGATACTCCTGTGTTTAGGGGAGGATTCAGATGGTAAATAAAGTATTACCTTCACTATGTGGGCTGGGAAATTCAGGCAGAATATTGCTGATGAATTCTTCTCGTTTACCAGAACGTTGATCAACTAAAAAATCCAGTTGCTCTTAGCTTAGTTGTTCTGATGCATTCGATTTAGCTATGTCGAATAACATTTCTAATTTTCTTGTGAAACTCTCCTCATGTTTTCTATTGTGCGGTTTTCCGGCAGATTTCATCAAGGAATGGTAATCATCAACTATCCTATTTAATTTCCTACAAGCATTATGAGAATCCTGCGTACAGATTCCACTCTTTCGCCAAAAAATCATCACTTCATTGATTGTCAGTTTGATATTATCACTACTTGCTATTTGTGAATGGCGAGCATTGAAAAAATAAACTTGTAGAACCTGCCTAAGTATTGGGAGCTGATTGCCACAGATTCGATGCGATAGTTTCCCAATGAGAAAAGACTCATCTCTGAGTCGATGGGGCGTCATTTTGATATAATTTTCATCTAAACGCAGTTCTGCTAGAGAAAACAGAATCTGAGAAACTGTAACGTTCGCATACCACTGTAATGAGATCAAAAGAGTTCATTAGTGTACAAAAGACCATTAAAGAATCACGAATCACATCCTTGAGTACATCAGAATCGCAGTATATGAAATGCTTTTGCAGGAATACACACCACATGATATTATTACGTAAAATGATCGAATGTTTATGTCATGTGATGGAGTGTCCATTCCTCGTGAGATATCATCATGAAGGTATCATCCTACTACAATTTTCAAGTATACCATCACGGAGCGTTCAATTGTCAAGTAATCAATGATTTCAAGTAAGACTTTGACCAATTGTCAGTTCGTTTGCTGTTGTTTATATTGCATTATTCGAAGAAAATCTCGCTATGAATTGGAGAAATCTCAAATAATAACACAGGACCACAAAACATCCAGGCTAGGAAAATGGACTGTACCAGGTAGACTTTAGGTTTTTTGGGTCGCTGAATCCGAATCCGACCGCAGAATTACTCCATCACGTCACAATTTTTCGCAAACTCGAAAATGAGGTCTAAAAGCCGTTGTTCGAGCTCGAATACACTAATCATGCAGGATTAACCTTATTTCTCCCGAAAATATCTAGAATCCCATCTATTTTCTCGATACATGAAAGGAATCGAGACCCTGATTTCCGAGACCCATAACCTCCAATCCCCGCAAGCTCGCTCCTTCTCAAGCGGGGCACTTCGACATGTGAATCCAAGCTCGAATCTCTTGAATCCACAAGCTAGCTTCCTCTCAAGTTGAGCATTTTGACGTGTCACCACGAGCTTCAAGCTCCAAGACCAACAAGCTGGCTCCCCCTTAAGTAGAACATTTTGACAAGGCAATCTGAATCCCATGCTCCTGAACCCACAGCCTCACTCACTCTCAAGCGGACATCTTGAGATCGGAATTCACACTTCAAGCTCCCAAAATCACAAGCTTCCTTCCTCTAGAGATGGGCATTCTGACCCGGGAATCCAAACTCCAAGCCTCTGAGCCCGAAAGCTCGCTATTTCTTGAGTTGGGCGTTTTGACATGGGAATCCACTCCCATAGATCCTGAACCCACAAGCCCACTTCTTCTCAAGTTGGAGAAGATGACATGGAGATCCAAAACCCAAGCTCCTGAGCTGACAAGCTCATCTCCTCCGAGTCGGTCACTTATACATGGAGATTCGAACCCCAAGCTCCAAGAGTTCGCTCCTTCTCGAGTTGGGAATTTCGATGTGGAAAACGAAACTTCAAGCTTCCAAGCCCATAAGATCACCCCGTATTGAGTTAGACCTCTCAGCATCAAATTCTCAGACCCATATTCCTGAACTTACAAGAGCGCTCCTTCTCGAGTTGAGCATTCCAGCATAAGAAATCCCGACATAGGAAACCAAATTCCGAGCGTCTCAAACCACAAACTCAAGACTCCAATATCGCTCCGTCTTGAGCTGGGCTTCCGAACATGAAAACCTAAGCCTCAAGCTCTTGGACCCACAAGTTTGCTTCCTCTCGATCCGGACATTTTGACATATGCATTCTTCCATGCGAAAATGCCTAACTCGAAAGGGAGCGAGCTTATGGATACAGGAGCGTGGGGTTTGAATTGCCATGTTATATAAGCCCACTCCGAGATGGAGTCATCTTAAGGGCTTAGGAGCATGAAATTTGGTTTGCTGTATCAAAATACCCAACTAGGGAGGGAACGAGCTTGTGGGTGAAGGAGCTCGAGGATCGGATCTGCATGCCAAGATTCTTAAATTTAGAGGGAGCGAGCTTGTGGATTAAGTAACTTGGGGTTCAAATCTCAATGTCGGAGTGCCCAACCCGAGAGGGAGCGAGCCTCGAAACCCAGGAACTTGGGACCTTGATTCACATACCTAAATTCTCACCTTGGAAGGGAGCGAGCTTGGCGCTTGAAGAATTTGGGGCTTGCGTTTACTTGTGGGAATGCCCAGCTCAACGGTAGCGAGTTTGTCGATCAAGGAGCTCGGGGCTCGAATTTCTGTCCAAATGCTCAACTTGGGGTCTGAATTCACAATCCAGAATCCTGACGTCGCGAGTGAGTGAGCTCGTGGGCGAAGGGGTTTGGGGGTCTCAATTCACTCGTCAAAATGCCCATCTTAAGAGAGAGCTAGTTTGTAGATCAAGAAGCTCGGAGTTCGGACAAGTCAGAAAGCTTATTTCGGGAGGAATTGAGGTTGTGGATCCCCAAACGTGGGGTTCGGAGACCTATGTGGGAATGCCCAACCCGAGACCGAGCGATTTTGTGGATTGAAGAGCATGAAGTTTGATTTTCCATAACTAAATGCTCAGCTCGGGAGGGGAGGGCGCGATTGCATGAGAGGAAGAACTTGATTGCTTGGTTTCAATGAACCGAAACTCTTGCATACGTTGTTGTGCGGACAAAAGACTTGCTCTGGACTGCTTTTTGTGGTCTGACAAATATATGTAAGGAGTGTCGTTGCCGCTCGATATCGTTGAGATCGGTAGGTAGACTCAAACATGCTTTTTCGATTGTGAATTGGCGAGATATTAGATTTGACAAGCCATAACTCATACCCACGTTATTCTTCGGACATAAGACTCATTCAAAGTCATTAGTAGTGATACAGAAGAAGTGTGATGAGTTTCGTCGCTGTGCAGTAACGTTGAAACCGGTGAATAACGTGAAATATCTCGTATCCGATGAGTATCGTCAGAATTTCCAGTATTGATTACGCATAACAACTGAGCACGTTATCAGGTGGATATAAATGTTGCCCTAAAAAATATCTTTGCTATCTGCAGGATGTGTCTGGATAGTTTCGTGGCCCCAGAATAACGTCAAGGCCGGTAGATAACCTCAAACATCTCGTCGTCAATAGAAACCAGGAATTTTCTCGTTTTGACAAGTCGTAACTCTCACCACGTTATCGCGCGGACTTGAAACATACCCGAGACTATTCATAGTAGGGTGGAACATGTGTGTTATAAGTTTCGTTGCTGCATCACATCGTTGAGCCCGCCAGATAACCTCAAATATCTCTTTTCAAACTGGAATCGGCAACTTTCTGATTAGTTCGAACGACTGCCCTTACGCACGTTATCTTGTGGACACGAATTCCGTTGGGAATCATTCATCGTTATCTGAAAGATCTCTGTGAAAAATTTCGTTGTCATGGAATCATATATCATATCGAATCGTTCCAAATAGGAAACGATCCAAACTCGGTTTCGATGAGCGCTAACTTTACTCATCCTACTTTGATATATGCGGCTTATGTGAGAGCTTTTACCATTCCAATATAGCAGAGTCCACATATTCCATGGAAGCGGATGTTACTGTGACGTCCCGTCTTTTCGGTGCGTGCTTGGGATCGCGAACCGATTCTCAGTTGCTACATTTAAAGTCATGAGCTGCGCTTGCAGGAAATGTAAAACACGCGATTCAGCATGTAACCCCAGCATGTAACCCGCTGGGTTACATGAGTTACATAGCCTCATTCATCGTAACCGCGAATCACATACTTCCATGCTTTGTAACCGTTAGTTACATGGGTTACACACTCAAGTGGAACAATATTTCGGGCCTTTAAATACGAACGTCAACATCAGCTCATTGATCAGTCTCCGTAAATCTTTACTCCGGTTTGTTTGAGTGGTTTAGAGTCTATAATATCGGCTCACCCAAGTGCCTTAGAAAAGCACGACAAAGTGAGGGCTCGAGAAATAGCGACCGCGAGCATTGACTGTATCCCGTCGAAGGAAAAGGCCGACGTAACCCGACCCAGCTGCTACGAGCCAGCGTA
>JAPYYZ010004197.1:0-12738 GCA_030522705.1 Eretmocerus eremicus
GCAAAGCTCCAGTCATTTTCTGGACGGAGTGACTTTACCTCCACTAGAGTGTTGAGAAACCAGTTTAGCAAGATGTACTTGGAGGATAGAATCAAGTAGATGACAACATCGATGAGTGCCATGACTGATTTAATACTAATACTTATGCAATGGTGTAAGTTTTGTACTATATGGGGAGGATTATAGCCATTGTACCAGGGAATTGTGTTCTGTATACGATCACGAACTTTTTTCCAAAATAATTCCAATGTAGCTTGAATCCACAACCCGATCTGTTGAATTTGGAATCTCAAATTTTTGAAGTATACAACCTTGACAACTATTTCGAACAGTTTGTTCTCTGGCGATACTGACTGATTTGAAAGATCCTACTGAGTTCGATGAGATAGTTGCTGCAACGGAATTTGGCCATCTAAAGTTCCAGCTTAGAAAGCATGTGCCGTATTTTTGCATAGTTCACTGACTCGTCAGCTCAATCGTTATAGCTCTAGTATTTTTGCATCAGTTAGCTCTCAATTTATCTATTTTGGAGCAAAATCAATTTGCACAACTGTTTCTCATTATGAAATCGATTAATAAATGGTGCCTACGCGTCCCTGGTCAGTAGCATGTTTGACGAAATTTGGGCTGTTGAATTTGAATGTATGCTGTTCTTCACCAGTATATTTAAAAGAAAGTTATAGAAAAGAAAAAGTCCATTAACACGGTTATCTCAGTAGTATCACTAAATTTTTATGAAGGGTATTCAACTCTCTGTCAAAACTTCAACTTGGACCAGAGGTTAGAATTGTCTCAAAAGTACATTCTGAATCAGAAAGTTTTGGTTTATGTTACCACTTATGGATCCCATGTGATTCAGTATTGCCTTGTAATCTAGTATCTGCTAAATACCGTAGAGGTGATTTTAGCATTGGATTTGGGACAGTTGTTGAGTATAACATGCAGGTGAAGACTGTGGTCACTAAGATGAGAGAATAGACTGGAGTACCGAGAAACTCAAGCGAATAAGTCGATTTCTCAAAGTTTTGGAGGCAATACGCAGAGTTTCAACAATTGAGAGCACGATTGAAGTTACCTGAGAGCTGCCCCTAAATGTATCTCAATACTCAAAATTCTTCCGGTTTTCTTCGTTATGATCTTGATTTGAGCTGAACGAAAAGTTGACTAAATGAACTTGGACAATAGCAAAATTTGTTAACACAAATTTTGACCAAAATCATCGCCATTATATTCGTGAACAATAGGAACAACTTTTCGACGGGCATGGCTGAGAGAACCCCCCTGCGGTGCTCTCTGAGCACTTGTGCGTACCAGCCATCTCGTGCACGCCAGCCCCATATACATGTCAGCTCTTATTTACCTCCCGGCTCATGCACACCAACACCACCACCCGCTCATTCACATTCAACCGCCCGTATGTATCCTGCTGTGTGACGTAGTTTTACACCCCCCCCCCCCTACTAACACACAGTTTGCAGCGCGAATGTGTACCTTGTGCGTGAGTATATGTGCCTGCACGTAGTTGTGCGTGGGCGGGCTAGATCGGCGGCGACGGCTTGCATGCACATACTCTCTCTAAATACGACCGGGGCACATGCGGCTCGACGACGACGACGACGACGACCCGCAGCGCATAAAAAGCACTCGCTCGACTGTGGGCTACCCACACATACACACGCTCAAATTTGCGCGGTTCGATACAGAGTTAGCCGACCCCTTCTGGTTCCGTGCGCGCCTGTACACGTGTGTGTAAGTGCTCTCATGGATGCGTGCTAAAGTATTGTGTAAGAGTGTGGGTAGAGGTGCGGGGGCGGGGTCGGCTTCTGTCGCGCTATACGCTGCCGCATGTCGTGCTCGGACTCTTGAGCACCGGGTGTGTGCGGTCGGTGGTTGTGGCGGTGCTGCTGCTGTGCTCTCTACATGATCAAGTGGATTTGTGCGAGCGACAGCTCTTAGGAGTTTGGCATGTATAGCTGGAAATGCCCTAGCTGGAAAAGGGCCAGACAGTCTTTAGACCACGAGCTGGGATGGGAATTTAGCCATGGTCTGTTTAGATGGGTTTTGGCTTGTCAAAATGGTCCAGATGTGATGGGCTGAGGTGAAACGCGAGAAGCAAAAAGAAAAATTATTCGAGACTTCAAGTTCGAACAAGCTCCAAATTCAACAACAAGTTCGATCAGATGTATGAGCTAGGCGAAGACTCACTAGTGAAGGGTAAGAAATCTCACGGATTTTATGAATTGGGTAGTAACTAATGACGGAGGACGTTGGAAATACCAAGAGAAATCTGATAATTCGAGTATTTGGGCATCAGAACAATTAGCTGCTTGCAAGAAGTGAGAGCTTTTTCGCTCTAAAAAATCGTTAGTGATGTGCGTGATTATTATTAGAACGCACCCCAAATATTCTGAATCCTGAATCGCATCACAGTAAATGGCATATCGTTACATTTATAGAGGAATGATCAGAGTCTGAGTATATTAGAGCAAACGAGAAGAATTGAGTAATTTCCAGAAAAACTTTCTAGTATAGGTTACTGAAACCAACACCAATTCACGTAGCCCTATTCCGCATAATAAGTCTTAGCCATAGCAAACAGCGAGGAACAGATCCACGTACTTTTTTACAGCATGCATCCGTATAAATTCGTACCCATTCTTGTGTCTTCATGAATGTGTTTCGACCTGATCGACATTTTCATTTTCTGTTTGTGCCAATGGAGAATGTTATAACGATTATTCAACATTTTGTGTCTCTAACGTCCTCGTTCATAACCTTCGAACTTACGCCTCCAGCCCAACGATGAATAAGCGAGACAGTGAAATGCTAAACAAAATGCACAACCAACATGATGAATTGCAGCACATGTCTTACTCTTCTCACAGTTGTGCAATATGGAGTGAGAATATCGAAGAACTCATCTAGAAATCCTCAGTACTGAAAATGATCAAAAATCGTGGATGGGTGGGTGTGAAGAATTAAATTCTTCCTCTACCTGCAAATAAATGAACATCGAAATCCTTCCATAAAAAATCAGTATTTATGATTCACTCGAGCTGTAAAAGAACTCATCAATAAGCTCGAAGTGGCTCGATGCAATGAATTCGAATGCGCTCTTTTTCTACCCACTCAGATTCATTCAGATGCTCACGCAGTCGGCGAGTGAATCTCGGATGCGCGTTATCCGTGTAAGAGAGCGTTGAACGCGTGCATTATCCGTCGCGGGGGACCTAGAAATTATTCCGAGTCCATTCAGATTAGCATCAAACTTGAAAGGGGAAGAGGGACGCAGTGAGAGAATGAGCCTCGTGGAGCAAGGAAGGCAGAAAATTCAGAAGAGAGGGTAAAAAAGAATGGCTAGAAGCTTGGGTGGCAGCGGTGGCGGCAAACGAGCCAAAAGATGCAGCCTCGAGGAGGCTTCCTTTTCACGCTGTAATTAACGCTCTGAATTACCTCAGAAGTGAAAAAACGAGACGCACGCGGCAGCGTGTATTCTTTTATGCGCGAATCGTGGTGTGCCCTCGCGGTGAATTTTCGAGGGCGCGCTCGCACATACAAACGCCAAACTAAATGACTCTGTGCGAGTATATTGCTCTCGCTTTCCTTTTTTCTCACCTCTTGCCTCACATTCCCGCGCTGAAATACAGATATTTGCACCGTCTGTATAGGGCAGCATCTTTCTCAATGGGCAGAAAAATCCATTCACCGTGATCGAGTCGAGTGGCTGGGCGAATTAAAAACTCGTGCAAGCTCTCGCGCTATTGATTATTTTTCCGCGAAGCTATACTGTACCGCACCTCTTTCGCGTAATTTCGCTCAAAGCATATCGCTTCCTCTGCGAGTCATTCACCTTTTGCATTTCAATCTAAATGCTCTGTACCGATTAATCTAAGCTCCTCTATCCTTCCATTCGACGTTTTGTGTTTGATGTTTTTGCGAGTTTTCTGACGTTACTACGGAGCGATATAGGTTGTCTACTTTCGCGGGGTATAATGCGTAAAGCTGTGGCACGAGACTAGTCCATAATTTAAGTTGTCTCTAACTTGAAATTTCCTAAACTATCGGGAGGAATACTTGTTTCTCGGACATGAATATGAAATGGTAGACACAGATCTTGAACGAAGAAATTGATTTTTGAGAGAGTAACCAGCCCTAATCAATGTCTGAAAAAATGAGAAATTTTATTCCACGCTTGAAAAAATAAATGGGAAGCCTTATCTCAGAATTTGAATATGAAAAGGTGTAAATCAAAGATTGAGGAAACAGAAGGTCGTATCTGGAAATCACGGTCCTTGAAATTTCTTGCTGATACCGATTTTTCAAATGTGGCCTTTCAAATACGACTTTTCAGACCCATTTCTGGGTGAGGTAAATAGCAAGCATTGAGATACCAGCACGCTAAAAATGAGTATATGGAACGCAATAACATTCGAAGATAAGGATTCATCAAAGCCTCCATCAGTATGGTTACAAAAATCACAGAAATCAAGAAGGCTTTAGTGATCATCATTTGCTTGATGACGGAGCTTTCAACAATTAGTTCATCCAGATACGAAGCTGCTCTTCTTCTTCCATGAATGTACATTCCCATATTTTCAGTACAGTTGTAATTTCACAATCGAATGCAATACTTGAAGAGTATAGATTTGCCATTCACGTTGAAAAGTATATCAACCATCACGAGAATTAACAAAGAAATATTTCTGAAAGATCACCAAAAACTGCATACAGGAAAGAAAAATCAATACTACACGCTTAAGGATTAGACATCGGCAGGTCATCAGGAGTCTCGAGCCAAACCAACTATTCACTCAACATGTGATCTCCTACCAATCAGCAAGTGCTACTCGAGCCACCAACGTGAAGCCATCTTCGTCGCGTCTCGTTGAAATACGCAAATCCTCCCTACCAAATCTCACCCCCACACGTGGTTTTCAAAGACACGAGCTCATCATCGCGAGTGTATCAACGTGTTTGCGCAGGACCCGGTACTCGAGAATCGCGCACTCCATATCCTCCTCCGCCCACTCTTTGAAAAAGCCAAGCGAGCCCCGGCTCTCTCACACTCGAGCTTTTTTCTAGAGCGCGCGTTAAAAGCTCGCTCTCTTCGGCCGAACGTCTCGGGGATGGAAGTGGACACGAAGAGGCGGGGAGCGAATCTATTTACGCGGTTGCCTATTGCAAAGTTTGCGCACATTGCCAAGACTCGCGCTCGCGTGACTCCAACTCTTTCAAACTTGTCCGAGTGCCCACTTGCATCGGCGCTTAACGCGTTATGCGCGAGAAATAATGGAATATAGAGCTTGCGGGAGACGATACGCGACCTACCGTTGCGCGATGTACTCGAAGTCTTCTTTTAGTCTCGGACAGCTTTGTTGTATTTTTTGCGGAGGTTGACGCGATCGATGGTATTTTTTTCGCAACCTCAAAGGTTCACCCTTTGGGATGGCTTATCGCTTGCATTCACTCGTCGTACTTGATACAGGGTTCTACAATGTCCTTCTCAGTTACGACTATCGGTACTGGAGTATAGCCTGGTGAGAGACAATAAATGCACACTCACTTAGTGCGCAGTAGAAAAAGGCGGGATCCGTCAGACGCACCTGCATCTTTATTACGATAGAATTGGAAGCTCGCGAGGTGACTATTTTGAATCAGTCTTCACTTCAGTTCTCTCGTCACGGGATTGAGAATGAAAGCTGCCTGAGTAGGTTCATATGGTACCGAAATTCTCAACACCATCCGCATACATCTATGTGTATAAGACTTTTTATAAGTCATTGTTGATTGATTAGTTTCTGAATCGTCATCTCGCTATCCCCATAGATCTTTCTATAAACCTTTTTATAACTTCTTGATCGATCAGTTTATGAATGAATCATCAGAAAAACAGCGACTTATGGCCGAATCCAAAACTTCAAGCCGCTTTGTGTAACTCTACTAACGGACGTCGTAATGATAACCAGCGCTAATTTTTCACAGCTCATGGGAATCTGTCATGAAATATGATGTATTCTCAGTCAGCTGCTAGTATTTAGGGAGCCATATTTTTCTCTAAACCAATGAAATGAAATTACGTAGCTTACGAGGGCAAAACCGACTTTTCACTTTGAGCTTGAGGCGTGTAATCGCATGGCTTAGCCCATAACTTGCCCGGAGGTTACCCAAACAAACCAAAATTCTGATGGAAATTTGAAAACATGTTGATTGATCATATAATTTTTGCTCAAAGTGTGTCTATCAATATAACAGGCTCGTTACGACGCTTTCTTGTCTCGTACATATGTATTTTTTCTGATTTAATATCTCCCACTTGTGATTATCACCACAGCCGCGGTGTTCACGGAATCATCAATCTGAAAACAACATCTCATTTTAAATAAAATACAGTGCTCTGTGGATCATGTGCCTCATATCCCCTTGAAATGAGAAGGGGGACAATAAAAACAAGTCTCCGCCAAACTCAACTTGACAAAGAGTTTTTTCGCGAGGCACAGAGACAATACCATCGAGAACCGACTAGATCGACTAGTGAACGATAATTTGGACCATGAAACATACCTCTAAGAGTTGCCGGCCTCGTTGCTAGCTTATATTAACAAATCCCGAGATTCTGACAAGTTCCTGAAAATTTCACGATTCCCCCAAAATAGAGGCTTACTGTTCTAGAGCACACATTTTGACGTGAATAAACTCAGATTATGTGAAAATGGCCGTATTACTCATTCAGCAACTTTGTCGAGAGCGTGGAAACCAAAAAACGGGGAAAGAAATTGATAAAGTGGGTAACACCGTATTCACATTTTCTCGGCTTGTTTACGTCAAAGTATGTTTTTAAAGACGTCTTTCCATTTTCAAAAAGGTTTTTTGTCGATAAAGCGTCCGAATCTTACGGTTTGCCCATATCCTCATCGGTCGAAATCACTCTCTTCATGCGTCTGCAAAAACTACGCTCGATTCACGAATCACCTTCCGCAAAAAATCTTCCGCCCCTCTGCACCAGCTTGAGCAAAGACTGCTCCAAGAGCTAGCCACGTGCAAACACTCCATTATCGTTGCAGAGTTTGCCTTATTACGGCTCTCTTCTATACTCTCTCTAGAAACGCTGAAGAGAGGAACGCGTCGCTCTCGACCGTCGAAGTCGGCGAAGTATGAGAATAATCGCTGCTGCTTCTATACCAGCGGCGATTCGTGCCGAGTTGCGAAAAGTGAAAATTCAGGGAAGCGAAAATCCCTTCGCGAGCCCCGGCGCACCCATTATTTCACCCAGACCCCTCCAGATGAGAAGACCGAGCTCGTTGTAATCCCCCCACAAACACACAAACACGAGCTTGCGAAAGTATACACACACGCTTGGATGTATTTGCAAGCTCCTCGTGAGAGATGGAGTCGCCGAGTCGTGATCTGTAGTGGCGTATCACCGAGCCATCGCCACCAGCACAATTAGCCAATGCTCCCCCTTTTGTGCCTACGTAGAGGGAACCTTGAGACCACACTCGAGATATATTCGAGGTGCGGCGGCAGGCGTAGATTCTCAGCTCCCAGAGGTAGAAAGGCACGTAGACATCGAGATTGATGCCTTATCACAAATTGTCCAACATTCTTAGAGAATCAGATATTTTTTGATTTTGTGGTTGATTTTTCCGGGCCAAAAACTGCGAGTATTCCATATACTTATGAGGGAAGTCGAATAAAAATTTGGCGAATCAAAAACGTGTACTATCGACTGTATATTACCTCCACCGTAACCTCAAGGTTTTTCAAAAATTGAGGTCTAGAATCACACATATCCGAATCAAATTTTATATCATACAACTATTTTTGAATGCATAGCTCATTCGATAATAAATTCTCAATGGCTTGCCCTTGCATTTCACCCAAAAAACCCTACAATTGACAAATAGCTTTGTAGGAAATTTCCAATTCCCATTCCATCGGTCACCATGCGCAGTATAGTGAAGTTTGAGAATCATAATTCAGAGCCCTCAACAAAATTTTTACCTACAGAGCAAACCGAAAGCTAGACGTGTGCATCCATAAACAGGGTGTTGAAAAAATTTCGCACAGCAATTGTGACAAGTGTGTATGTCGGTGCAAAGATATCTAGCAAACCTTGAGAAGCTGCTCATCCGCTCGAAAGAGAAAGGAGATCACCACCCAGCTCGCGATCGTATACGAGAAACCCATAGCCACAGAGAGTAGAGAAGGTCGCGGGCGTGTAACCATCTACATAGGCATAGTACTCATATAGTTCGCAAGAAAAGCAGTCAGCGAATTGGGCGGCACGCATAGGCCCACATTTTTGCGATGTGGCGGTGCACGCGGTGTGCGACGAAAAGTCTCTTGCTCTCTGCGTGTTCAAACGATGCGGCGGCGAAATTCTCGCGGCTTCTGCTCGAGGCCAAGCTATTGCGCTATAATTAGAGTCCGCGAGAGCGCTAGGTGGTTATTGCCACAGACAGCTCGCGTTTGCCATCTCTCTCGATCTCGTACTCACTGTGGCTGTACAGGCGGTATATTACGTGACGCGCGAGTCACCTTTTTGGGAGTAGCGAGAGAGGGAGACACGCGGGGGGATCTTGAATTTGCGCTGCGCGAGAAGAGAGGCTCTCCTTATTTTGCGCGGACCCAATTTGGCTGGCCTTGAATTTTCAGGGGCCCGCGTGCTTTCTGCGGGGTACACGTCGTCATGGTGCATCATGATATCTTCGAGATTCTTGTGACGATCGTAAACATTTTGATTTCACGCGGAGCTGGATAAGAGTTGGCTGTAAAATTATGACAGAAAGAAAACTTTGTAAATCCCGACTTTCCATCTTTTGCAATCGAAGATTCAGTCTTATTCTACTGCCTAAGTGACTTTTTGAAGTTAGAATTGAATAGATTGGCCCAAAATTGGGCATCATCATCCATTTCCGATCGTCTCTATGCGTAAGAGTGAACTTGGTACTGAGATCGTCGTCTTCCATTCGCTCAAAAACGGTTTAATACGCAAAGAGAAAGGTTTTCATTCTCTCGTGACGACTCAGACCTTGAACCCAGGAATGAGACAATCACTCGGTATGAGGGTACCACGGACTATTAGTCTTACCACTTGTCTAACCGACAAATCTATCGAGATTTCATGTAGTGATCGATTTTCAGCGCGTAAAGTATATTTCACGCATGGAAAGTTGGCGAGATAAATACTGCCGAATTATACCGATACGTATGGTTCTGGGAACGACCTCGAAAAAAGGGAATCGTGCATCGCAATACACCGCAATTTATACTTGTATGTAGCAGTCCCCCATGGTGTGGTATATTGTGATCTATATGCTCGTACACACCTGGGTATATTGCAATATATCGAATTTAGCAATGCATTGCAATATATCATAAAATATCGTAGTACATCGCAATGAATGATAATACACGAGTGGATCCTTTGGGGTACTCCAACCGAATGGATGTTATATTTAAACTACAAGTCCCCTTCGGTAAAGATCAGGAGAAAGGTTCAATCTAGGGTTCAGATGCAGAGGGGCTGGTCTGGACTCTACGCTGCACCTACACGGTTTTTTCCATCAATTTCTCCTGGAAAGTTTCTCATGGAGTCTCATAATCTATTCGGGTTTACCTTGGTGCGTTACTAAATCATTATTATCATTATTATTATTATTATTATTATTATTACTACTACTACTACTACTATTATCATTATTATTATTATTTGATTATTATTATTATTATTATACACTCATGATACTCGAACTAAAAACTCTTTATGTTCTGTGATATTGAATTTACCAATCAAGTGTAGTTTAGCTTCGTGTCCAGATGTCATTGAGCTTCGATTTAGCAATCAAATAGAGGATTTTCACACAATCAAGATTTTTCACGCTTCGCAATTAACAACTAGCCTCTGTGCATAAAATTCATCGTACCTTTATCTCGAGTCGATGAAAAATTAGGAGAATCCTCACCAATGCATCCCCGAAGAAGAGTCGAGCAACGTAAATTTCAAGAGCTTACAATTTACAGTATGGTCATGAATTCAAAGCGAACTTTGCTATTGCTCATGTCACTCGAATCTCGTCATATGTTCATTTGTATTTCTTTTCGCCCAGAAATGTGGGCCAATTCCAGAGCGTTTATCTCGCCATACAAATTCACGGCTCGAATTAATCAGAGACTCGAGCTCAGATCGCCGATCGTTTAATAAATATTTCCAGCTCGGCCCACGGCTTTGACGAATGCCCGAGCGTCGCTCTGTGTGAAAACAACGAAAAAGCTGTCGGCCCGATAAGGGCTGCATTAATTAACGCCCGTGCGAGAGAAAAAAGAGAAGCTTTACAGGGGAGGTAGAGGGGGTCAGTTTCCAGTTCAGCTTTGTGCCCGAGCGGGAAACGCGCGCAGAGTTCAAAGCGGTCCTCGCGGCGTGTCATCGGAGAGCCGGGCTCTGTGCAGGCTCGAGTTGCTCGATATTCGGGCTCTCGATGCAGCCTTGCTCTCGTCCCTCTCGCCGCCTCCCTTAATTATTACGCCCGTCCGCGTTTTATTTGAGCTCTCGCGCGATGCCAATGGCCGCGGCAGAGTTACGCGGGTGAAGGGGAGGGGGGGGGGGACTGGAATGATGGAGGATTCGGGCTTTTTCGCGAGCGCGCTGCCAAAAGGGTTTAGGGTTGCCCGGGAGAATTTGTTTACGTGTGATATTTCGAGTCTGCATGCAGAGCTCGCGCGCAAGCTCCCGCGGCTGTTGGGGAATTTTAGCCGGATATATCGGGTGACATTTCGAGAATGGTCGCCGAGGAAGGGCGGTTTGAGGTGACGAGCAACATATCTGATGATCGTATTTACTTGTTCCCCGTTCTATCTAGGACATGATTGATTCTAGAACAAAATCATGAAGAACTGTGGAAAGTATGATTGTCACATAATTTCAAAAGATTGAAACGCATTGGTGGTCTTCTCATTATACATATTCCGAAAATGAACGGAAATGGAAATGTTTCCCCTTCAAAGAAGAACCTCGTCAAATTTATATCTGAATCGGGAAAATTGAATTATGAGAAAATGCTCATTTGATATTGGAAGTATTGTAAACCTCTCATAGATCATGATTTTCATAGTGGCGGATTCACATGAATTTGAAGATTCAAAAAGAATTGTTTGGGTATTCGGACATGGAAAAACAATAGAGAACGAGGATGGCTTAGTTATCCCCCGAAAAACATGTTTCAAAGTGATCGTCTCTTCAATAGTCGATCAGTTTAATAAATTGAGTTAGAATTATATATACCTAATTTCATTTGAGTTTCTTCCCGTTCTAGAGTTTTGAGTGACGACAATAATCAAACGTCTTATAAAAGTTTCGTTGGAAACGAGGTTAGAAATCAGTTTTGTTGGATTTTTAGTGGCCTAGCGTTTCTTTTAATTGATTCTATAAATATCCTGTCTGAAACCGCCGTACAATGAGTCGGTACAATAACCCTCATGGGATCTCTAGTGCTGACCACTTAGATCCAGAAAAAAGACGCGCAAGTTTTTTCATCACAAAAGCCTGACAGTTTCCCGCAAGAGAATGGTCCAGATCGAATGAATCAGTGTCTATTTCCATCTCCATACTCCTCTTCGATTAATTGATTGAGGTTTCTGAGTTTGTTTTGTGGAACGCGCATTGTGTGCACAGCTTTTCCAACCGAATAAAGCATCATTAAAATTCCCAAGCGGAACTCGAGTAGTCTCCCTGTAATTGATTGTTCTAAGTGAAAATGAAAATGCTATTGTGCTCTCCTCCATTTTCGTGTAAACCTGTTGCGTTCTCGCATTCAAATGCACCCCATTTATTCATTTCGCCTTTTTGCTCGAGTCTGCGAATCTCTTGAGTTCTTTTCAAGAACAGACACTCTTCACTGAATTCCGTGCGCGTGCAGTTGAACTTTGTACTTCTTTCGTTTTCCTTCATCTTTCTTCAATTAGTCTCGGTTCACCCACTGCACAGTAGCACTTTCTCTTCCCCATGCTCATCATGGTTTTCTGAACCTCAAACTTTGCGACTAATGACCACTGCTGAAAGCTTTTCGATGTTTACCCCCATTTCCCCCTCAAAAGCTACCAAAATGTTTGGCACCCCATAACTAGTTCAGACTAGAATGTATTGATACACTATCATTTTCGTCACTTCCACAACAAGCAGTGTGCGCTTATAGAGTTTATATCGCTGAAGTAGTGTCGCGCCTAGCGAGCTGTAACTGTTGCTTTTCAGTGGCGCGTGTGCCCAACACCCCATTTGGAACTTGGAGGCAAGAGAACGGAGATGCAGTAGTAATAGCTGTGAATATGAAATGCCACCCAGGTGTGGAAGCTGGCTAGGAGCTTGGCTAGTCAATTAAGGAGTTCGATGTCATTGAGAGCGATGTAATTCGCCGAACGAGATGCGCTAGAGTGATAGAGTTCAAGTCACGTAATAGTCTCAGTGGTTCTCGCTTGGATATTATGTTAATCGGATATTCTAATTAGTAGTCGCGCCGTTTGCTTTGAAATCGAAACCGTTATCGCGCCTGTTGTGACCTGTGGCGGCTTGAACAAGCTGTACTATCTCTTAGATAAGACTTCGATATTTCTGGATCCCTTGTCAATTATGGTGTGGCTTATTCCAATCGCGACTTTTGACGATCGATATTGGAAGATTATGTCTCTGTTCGAAACTCACATCGCGGAATTTCACAAGGTAAAAGTCATCAACACATTGATTAA